>JAWPHD010007484.1:0-80000 GCA_037043455.1 Cyrtodaria siliqua | reverse complement strand
TTGATACAGTACGTAACAATGCATTAACTTACTAAATATTCTCAACATAAGTAGTACTATTAAGATTGATTTAAACTGGTATGTATGTTGGTAGTAATTTTGTAGCAAACCGTATGTTTCAGATGAGTGTAATTTATTAAAATGAATAGAGATTTTCAACAGTCGCTGCCCGCTCTTTTTCATTTCAATATGACGCCATGCTAACAATAATGATTTTCATATCCATTTTATGTTTGAAATCATATAATTTGTTCACCTCTCTCTAAGCAATAGTCGTCATGAAAAAGAACCGTTTCTTATATCTCTCAATAATAACGTAGTTTAACTAATTGTCACTTTCATCAAATAATGGTTTCAGACTGTTTTTGAATATGCTGGTGAAATTCTGAAATAATTGGTAAATATGAATACTAAATGCTTATTTCGTTTTTGAAACGTTTTTCTATGCTAAATGTCTGTTATGACTGGTTGGAATGGAGTTTTAGAAATGAAAAGCTTTATTGCCACCCAGACTGATTCTCGTAGATATGAATGGTTGAAATGCGAAACTGAGCATTTGTAGAAAACTGTGATTTTCGTGGTAATATATTTTTTAATTTTAGGCCGTGTTTCAAGAGTAAATGCCTCTCGTTAGCATATATAAGCAACCTGGATGTTGCGTGTGTTTGGGCACATGTCCTTTCGCCTCGGATGATCAACACTTTTCTCGACTTTATTTGACAGATTGAGCTTGTAAGTATGTTGTAATAACTGTTATTGCGTAATTTGTAAAGCGATATGTGTTGTATTAGTTTGTTATTTCTTTTTCAGGTGTGTGACTAACTTTTACTGAGGGAGATATTTCAAGAATCGAGAATAATAGGTTGTCTGCCCCCATAGGTTACCGAATGTACAACTTCTAAAAAGATTTCCGGGTAACAACTCTATGGCAACACAACGTGGATTTATTTTTATTAAAGGGAAGTAACTTATTACATTTAGTACGTAATTCAATGCAGGTGTTATTCCTCTTTGATACTAAGTACAAGGCCTTGTTACATGTTGTTTCTTAAAAGATATTTCTAAATGCGCTTATTGTTTTATGAATCGGAGAGTGATTCAGTTAGAACCGGGAACATGGTCGGCGACGGAAATGATCGGAGGCAGCTACTGGACACATGGTTCGTTTTATAAATATTTAATAACTTTTCTTCAAGGACTGATTTTCGAGAAAATAGAAAAAGAAAATAGAAAAAATAAACAATGCGTTAGGTTGTGTTACTAAGGTTACAAGGGCATGAGATACTATTGTAGTTTTGATTATACAACAAGTATAAAATGTGGCAATAGCCGAATAGGATAAATATATTTAAAACATATTGCAGAATCGGTTTAATACGAAACAAATGCTAGCTACCGTTCACGTCCTCTAGCCACGCGTTGAGCAAAACTCGGTATCTAAAATACCAATAGTACAAACGTTTGAGCCATCCCGAAGATGGTATGCATATGACGGTGAACATGGAACCCTCAGTGTGGTATTTACTTACTCGTTATGATAGAGGAGTTGTTGCCATTGTTCATTGACACATTATATCAGATCTTTTGCAATGTATTGCTGTTGATGATGCTAAGAATTGCCTTTGCGTCGGTTTATACTTATTTATGGTAACATATATTGGCTGCGGCTGATGCTGAGAAAAGATATAAATATTATACATACAATAAACATTGAAGAGGGGATCCCTTGGCAGCAACAATAAAAACAGGAGATACAAGTAGCAGACTCGGTGTTATTGATTCTGTTTATGAGAGGTAATGTAAAGTGAAACTCGCATGCCTCCTAGCACCGGCTTCAAGCGATATTCTACTTTAAAGCCACAACGATTGGGCTTGATGATCCCAAGTACAGTAAGTAATAACACTTCTGATTTGTAGTAGGGGCGACCTTTTACGGCCGCCACACAGCACTAAACAAACGCTAGTGTGAATGTCAATAATACTGAAAAGGGGATCGCTTGAAAGCAACAAACACAAACAAGAGAGGCCATGTAAAATGCAAAACCTGTCACGCCTCCTAGCACCGGCTTAAAGGGATATTCTACTTTGAATCCACAATGATTAGGCTTGCTTATCCCAAAGGCCAGTTAAGAAATAACACAACTGATTTGTAGTCGGGGCGACTTTTTACGGCCAGGAAGCAACAAACACAAACAAGACATAAAAGTAGCAGATTATGTGTTATTGAGTCTCTTCATGGTAATGTGAAGTGCGCAACCTCTCACGCATCCTAACACTGGCTAGAATTCTTCTAATTATTAATATTGTTTGCAATTATTCTTTATATATTATTTTTGATGACATTTTTGATAAATCTCCTCGCCGTACATTCCAGATTTGAAAAACGACTAAACGTTAATTTAAAAATCCCTACGCCAGGCGACAGACGGATATTTTGGTGGAGAGAAGACGACAGAGAAGACGACAGAGAAGACGACATTATCTATCGTGATTCCAGAGCATACAAAGGTGTTGGTGCGGCAGGTGACACCGCGGTTGGTTGAGTCGCTCGGAGGTATCATGCTTAGCCTCTGAACAAGAGGCTTCCACTGATTTTACGAGTATCGGAATGCTATTTCAACATTAATTAGCATTTATGATGAGTTAGGATCCAACACTTGGACTAGTTTTTCAAATAAGATAATAAACGGGGTGTGTGTTAAACTTAGTTTACTCATTTCCAAGTCACATGAAGAGAACTCAAAACATGTCTCTCTGATCGATGGGCAATTGATGTTGGAATCAATCGTAGACGACCTAGCTCTCGGTCGGGGTGTCGTACTTTGTAGAGCAGCCAGTACACTGCGATATATTGAGACTAAGCTATTCGACTTGGAGATTTGTCGTTGGGGTCTACACATTTTGACGTTCAGCAAAGAACAGTAGCATTTTTAATTTACAAAAGTGTTTATACATCCTTTCGTCCAGAAGCAACGTCTTGTTTGTTGAAATAGTTCAGCATTATTTTCTTGGGAGATTAGTATTGTTGTGTCTAACATTCTATGATGAGCAATATAGGTTGAAGAAGTCGTGGGGTTTGGTTGATCAGGAACTTTGGCTTTTATACATATATTACACGCCTTGTTGTAATAAGAGTCCATGTAATTATCTTCATGTCGGTATGCAATGCTTGAGTTTCCTTCTTAATATGCGCTGCAATAGCAACGATTCGAATTTTAATCAACCAGCATAGTAATATATTTCATTTTAGGGCAGGCGTTGGAAGTCAACAAGGGGCACGTTTCCCGTCACCTGTGCCAAGCTACGCAACGCGTCAACTCCTTAGATCAGTTGTGCAAGTAAGGTCTTCGCCAAGCACCCAATTATAATGAAATCTAGATATAGGCATGGTCTATGGTGTACGATCAGGGTCATAATTAATTCATTAGTATGATATTATATTTTGGAGTATGATACCGTTTTTTCACTATCATTCAAAACTTTTCAGTGTCATACACAACAATTAAGTATCATAGTAACATCAACAATAATGACCTCGCAGTACGTAATGCATGGTAAGGTGTAATGAGTATGATACAGTTTCATACACAATATTTCAGTATCATTCTAAATTATTTCAGTATCATACTAACTTATTTAGAATCATACTAAAATATTCATTCTAAATACTTTAAATAGCATTCTAAGTAATCTCAGTTTCATACTAAACTATTCAGTATCATTCTAAAAATTTCAGTATTATTCTAAATAAGTTTGAGCATCATTTTTAGTATCTTACTAAACTATTCAGTGTCATTCTAGAAATATCAGTATCATTCTAAATAATTTGAATATCATTCTAAATCATTGCAGTATCATACTAAACTATTCAGTATCATTCTAAAAATTTCAGAATCAAACTTAACAATGTCAGTATCATACTAAATCATTTTCAGTCAAAACAACTCCGTTTGGTTAGTGGTTATTATAACAAATGCTTGATTTCATTACACATGGACATATCGGATAACTATAACCTTAAAGCCCAAAATTCTTTTACCAGGAAAATATTTGAGTTCTGTGTTTCTAGACGGTCCTAGCAGCATGCTGACCTGAATTTACACGTCGATGCCTCCTAAAATATGTGATTGTATTTCAGCTTTGTAAAATACAAATGGATAACTTAAATCAGCCAGCATAGTACATGTAGTACGTATAAATTAAGTACTATTGAATTGAACAAAACCTCCATAAAGGTATTGAAAGAAAACGTAATCAAAATAATTTGATTATAAAAAAAAACACAAACACCAACAAAAAAACCCTGACATTTCATTCTCACTAATGACTTCTACACAACACATACAAAGATAACATATATGTAATTTGGAGATATTCATTGCCAGTTGCAAAACTTATTGTGTCTGAATATGAACAGAACATAATGATTTGAAATAAAATACTATTTTATTTTATAACAAGCTTTCCTATTGTGTTACTCTCATTTATATAATGCTATATAAGTTTATACTTATATATAAGTACAGGTTTATTGATCCAGCTGTTCGATTGTTCCTATTAATAGCGCATATATAAATAGCTTGATTGTGTAATTTTTTAGACAGACTGTTTGATTGACATCCAGTGTTTATATAATATTCTAGTAATTTCTAAATTATTGTTTACATTTTGAGATGTGTAGATTGTTACAGGACATTATTTAATCTAGAGCGTTCCATATTGGTATATTAAGCTGACCTTAGTAAAACCTGTAGGGTTTCAGTGTTAGTATTCACAGTGGAGTAGCCGGTTCATTATTTTAATTGATAATTTACATTGGATGCTGTGAGATATATTGTGAGAGGATAACAAATATATATACTGCGCTCATCTAGTGACATTGGATTATTGGATTATTTGGCCATTTGCAATATAGTGAATTAATAACACAGGAGAGATTTGAAGTTTAATTGGATTAAAGGGACACTTGACAATTAGGTTAAAGGGACACTCGCTAAATTCAATATTATTTGAATTTATTCGTATATCGGACTTTAAAGAAATACTGGATCCATTTCACGATTTGTTTACGTGAATATTTTTCATTGTAGTATTTTAATAAATGCGTTGATTATATTTTAAAAATAGTTGTTGATGGTTTTACTTCCTTTCTTGTTACATTTTCTTATTTTTTTTACATTTATTTTCTGCATTAACTAGCATCATATACATTATACTAGGAACAATAATATTTTTAACACCATAGATACATGTACCCGTATTAACTTCTATACTGCTAACCCCTCCCTATTTCCCCCTAGACCTAGGTTTTCATTTTGTAATTTAAAATCGGGTATCCAGGAATTTTGTTTTAGTTCCTGCTGATAAAGCAGCTAATAATATAATTATTGTTTGGCGCCTCCATTAAGTCAATGTTTTATCTCAGGAACTCGGGAGTACTAATTCGTATACTCCAGTGCAATCTATTGAAGATAATGTTGTTTCGGCGCACACCACTCAGTGAAAGATTTTCAAGGCTGGAATAGACGAAAAGCAAAACAGACTTCCAACGATGTACTGGATTCCCTAATTACACAAACACCCATATAAAGCCCATTTTATTTCCATTTCTAGTTCTTCAGCACTACAAATATCTCCAAACTTTTAACAGCTTGTCTCATTGCCGTTAAAGATCACGTTAAACAGTATTGTGCTAAAGCTTATATAAACCACAGCGCCAAAACTCTGGGATTAATTTATTTTTGTCTATAAGAAATATCAGGCGATGTTCTTGATACAACTTGCAAAAAACGTCAAGCTTCATCTATTAGTACTTATGATTTTTCGACATTATATACAAGTAAGTATAAAAATCGAACAGGAAATGCAGCTTTCACAGAACACAGAAAAAAACCAAAAAACGCAAAAAGACAAACAAGAATGGCAATAGTAATAATAAAAGGCATATGACGTCACAAACACAAAAAGGGTTGACAGTAGGGCTACCGCCTTGGAACGGTCAGTGGCCAAAAGGCCGCTGGGTGTTTAAACCAGGTTCTAGGATGCACCAAACCTCACACTTACCCTACTTCATCCCAATTAAACGGGACAGTGTAGATAAAAATATTCCCGCCATGAACTAGTCTCTAACCAACAAGGCAGCATTGTATAAGTAAAACACAAAGATGCTCGTGTATATATAAATACAAAAAAACAATAGCCTAGAAAGCCACAAAGAAGGTACTCGATAGTAGTATAGAGAGTGAGGGTTTTGGCACAGTTTTCATCTCCCGAAGCCCCGTGTGGTTCTCGGGGGCCCCGTTTGGTCAAGGGGCAAAGAATAGGGCCACTGCAGATCCCTTTGGAGGGATAGGCAGAGGGGTAGAATCCCCCCAAATTCATGTTCATTTTATCATTATTTGTTCATGTTCATTCAAGGTCTTCATCATGATCCCTGCATTGTTTCAGATGCTATCTCGCTCGCATCAAAAGAGCAGTGGCAGAAAAACAATAACGTTTCTCCAGTGTAAATGGAGTGTCTACGATAGAATTTGCAACAACTTTGCAGTTCAGGGCGAGAAGGTTCTAGGCCCATTTTCCATATTTTATCTCGATGTACATGGAAGATGAGCCTGGCATGTTCATGCCTTTTAGGCGCCATATAACCTTTTCATGTGTTGGTGCGCCTTAAAACCCCAATTCAATTCATCTCCCGAAAAGATTCACTCAAGAAACTAACAACAGCTCACCTGAGGCTAGAACCCATGCATGTCTTTATTTAAATAAAGTCACGCCCGAGTCAGAAGCCTCAGATGCATACTATTAGCTACTCGAGCAGTCCTTCCAAAAGAAACTCGCCCAAAAACCCCACTTTCTAATCAATCCGGTTGTCATTTTAATAACATAACATTTGCAACTCGTTAAGCAAAGTCAGACGGAACCGGGCAGTAGTCTTCATCATCGCTCTGCATATCATTTTCTACCATGGAGTATTTTATTTTCCTACACTTTGCTATTTTGTATTTCAGTTCAAGAAGCTCTTCTCTGTTTTCAGCCAGCCCACGTTCATAATTATCCATTTCAACCAGCAATCGTCTTTTTTTAAAATCCATAAAATCATCACGAACTACTTCATATTCTACTTGGAGTTGCCTACCTCTCATCAATTCTTTTCTATATTTATCTTTTAAATTGTTTAGTTTTCTGCAAACCTTTTCTAATCTTTCTTGTTCCATTATATAATAATACTATATATAATTATTGTTAAGCCCTTATTTAATATTTTCAATATCCTTAAATGAGACCCAACAATTGAAATCCTCATTGTAACCCTTCCATTTAATCAACGCTTGTTTCTTTTTATAATCACGTCGTATTACTTTTTCAATCCTGGAATATTTCTTGCTTTGCTTTTATCATTTCTAATTCATAAAAGCTTCCGTCAATGTTTTCGTTGTTTAAATCTTTTATTTTGTATGTCACAGGATTTGTGTTTTGAATTTCATCAACAACAAATATTTCTTCAGTCCAATTTGGAGTATAGCCTTTCTCAAACGTTATTTTATATTTGCTGATTTTAACATTATCCCCTATTTTAAACTTTGGCTTAATTTGATTACTTCTCATCTTTCCATACAAGTTGAAATACACTGTTCCTTTATTTTTCTCGTCACTAGCTTCAGTTGGTGTCATTTTAATACTCCGATGTTTTGTATTATTATACTTATCAACCATCGCCTGAAGCACGTCTAAATATGTAATTGTATTGTTAGCTGTAAAATGTTTCCACATCTTTTCTTTTAATGTCCTGTTAAATCGTTCAATTACTACAGCTTTTCCGAAATTAAAAGTGTGATACATTTCGATATTATTATCGACAAGGAATTGCTTAAAAGTCTTGTTATAAAACTCCGCACCTTGATCAACCCACAACAATTTACACTGTCTTCCTGTACTGATTATTTGTCGGAATGCTTTGGTAATTTCTAAACCAGTTTTATTTGCTGTTGTTTTTTAGTTAGTTTAACAGGGCAGTGGCCTTTTGACTTTGCTATTTTGTTTCTTTGCGCAGCTGTTAATTTATTTGATTTTAGAAGTGTTCGTTTTTTATCACTAGAACAGTTGTCGTTACGTCTTGCTGTTTATCACTGGGAGTAGTTGCCGTTTTGTTACTAGAAGCACATGCCAGTACGCCTTGCAGTTGTTTTTGTGTTAGTTTAATGGTGCAGGAACCTTTTGACTTTGCTATTTTGCTTTTTTGTGAAGCTGTTAATTTATTTGATTTTAGAAGTGTTTGTTTTTTATCAGCAGAAACAGCTACCATTCAATTTCCAAATATTTTACCAATTCCAGTACTTGCCAGGCCACTAAGTGCCCCTGTTGCCAAAGGCCCTAATATCTTTGGAGCAAATCTAGCAACTGTTGGTAAAATTGTTTTAGTTAGCAAACCAGCTAATGCACCTAAAAAGCCTCAATTTTTAGACTGAGACCTCATTTGTGATTTTGATATATTTATGTCTAATCCCCGTCCGCCAGATTTAGCTTTGTTAATATTTTTAATCTGAGTAGCTGTTAGCAGCAAAGGAAAATTCCCAGTTAGTTGGTTATTTTTTAACCTAAGTGTTAATTCACTCTTATCCTCATAAGCCCTCGCTAAACTCTGTTTTTGTCCATCTGTTAAATTTACTGAATAATTTACGTAAGTCATATATATTATAAGTTAGATTAAACAATAACTAGTTCATTTCCAACAGTATCAATAGCAACATCTTTCTCATAAAGAACGAGAGATTAAGCTTTATAAGGAGCTCCCGGAGCTATATTTAATTTATATATCAAATTCAGTTGTTTTGGATCAACACTGACCTCATTTCTCTTGTAACTTAAATCGAAATATATCATTCCAAACAGATTTTAAAAAATTACTCATATTGAGTAAAGTTCCAGTGTTTTTATCATTTTGCTTGTAAGAGTAATTAATAACATCTCTGAATATTCTTATAATATTATCATAACTGTATTCAGTTTCTGGATAATAAACTCCATTTCCAACTTCCAAATTGGCTGTTTGCAAATAAGAAGCAGCATCACCAGTATTTAGACGAAAAGTATCCAAAAGGTGAGGATTTCGCTCTTGGTGCGAACTCTTGTCTGACCTTTGTAAATACACAAACACATGTTTGGGATTTTTGACACCAGTCGTTATTCTAAATACAGATTCAGTTAGTTGAGAACTTCCGCTCTCTTGTATCATTTCATGAAGATAAGCCCATCTTGTTGATGTCATATGATTTGTCATTACATAACTTAAGCCATCTGAGTTAAATATCATTCTGGGTATCCATACAACTAATTTATTAATAACTACCCGGCCATCATCACCACTTGATTTGAAAATTAACACATTATCATTTGTGAGTTGCAAGCTAATTTGAATTTGACCAGGAGGAAGCATGTTTGTTTCCAAACCTCCAAAGAAGGAATATTGATTTAATGGGATTATAGAGTCAACTTTTCGATTAGTTATGATAAAAGCATGACGAGCAGTAAATCCTGGATTATAACCGACTTGATCATCTCGAGATTCTGCAGCAGTCGTTTTATCTATAAAAAAAAGCATTCGTTTGTTCCGGTTGTACTTGCATAATCGTTAGAAATTTCAAGCAAGCTTTTGATATTAACAAATCTGTGAAGATTATTTCCATCATAAACTATTTTTCCATTTTGCTTTACTTGCATTTGATCAATCAATGAAGCTGCATCGTTAATTAAAGCAATTCTGTCAGCGTCTGCAAAGGGGCTCCATCAGCAACTTTGTTTACTCGAAAACCGATTTCAAAATATGCATTATACCAATCAAAGTAAGAACTTCTATCATTTATTGTAACCTGATAACCACTTTTCATTTGCTTTGTAGCATTTCCTGGATGTATTACGGGAGTATCTAACTGAACAGGTACATGTTCATATCTAGTATTATATTGATTACTTCGAAACATCTATGTATACTAATAATTAGATTATTTTCTATTAATTAATCGATTAATTCTCACATGAATTCCCCTTCCGGAAAGTAATCTATTAATTTTTGCATTTACATCTTCTTCAGTCCCAGCTACATCTTCTTCAGTTTCAGCTACAACTTCTTTTTTGTTATCAGCCTTTGTAAGTTCTTTTAAAATCAACTCACCTTTTGGTTTACTAGGTTTAATAACTGAAACTAATTTATCAGTAGCCATTTTTCCTACTTCATCTCCAAGTTTTTTAGAGCCGCTTTCTATGATTTGTTTTCCAGCAGTTTCTAATGCTTTCTTGCCTGCTGTTTTTACAGACTCGCTGAATATCTTTGATCCGACTTTTGAAAAAATGTCAAATATGCCAGCTCCAGTTAATCGATCAACTTGAGTATATGTTCCCGTGCTAGTGTCATAAACTTTTTTTAAACATGCCATATAACTTATGTTACATTAATTTATAGACCAGCCACTTCAAAATATGTCACCGTCATATGTATATGGACCAGCCACTTCAAAACATGTCACCCATCATTTGTATATAGACAAGCCACTTCAAAACATGTCACCCATGAACAAATTTTGGTTGTGGTACGATAAGAAATGTAAGAGATATAGACTTGTAAACACAGCTTACACGCAAACCTTGATGTGGGACGCCGACGCCGACGCCAACGCCGACGTTGAACCCAAATTATGATATGTGCCCCATTTCACATCAAATTTTGCGTGTAAGCTGTGTTTACAAGTCTATATCTCTTACAAGTCTTACCCTAGCACAACCAAATTTGGCCATTAGCTTTCTTATAGCATTATCGTAAAGGCTGCTTAAGTAATTTTGGTTCCTGTAACCCATGGGCTCCCATGGAACCCAAATTATGATAGCCCTTAAAATATGTCTGTTTCACATCAAATTTTGCGTGTAAGCTGTGTTTACAGGCCTATATCTCTTACATTTTTTGTCCTAGCTGAACTCAATTTTGGAATTGGTTTCCTTATAGTATGTTGTAAAGGGTTGGATAAGTGATTTTGTCTTCTGCAAATTCTGGGCTCCGATGGAACCCAAATTGTGATGGCCCATAAAATGTGCAATAAAGGCAGATCTAGGTTTGCATGTAAGCATGTATATATCTATAATTTTGGTTTGGGATTTGTTATAGCATTATGCATCTTATTATTTCGCCCATATTTGGGTATGGGCTCCCTCCTCCTCCTTCTACCCCCGCCCCCACTACCCTCCACACTTTTTTTTTTTTTTTTTTTTTTTACATATTTCTGTGTTGCTTTTGTCAATTCTTACACATATTTGTTGCAACCCTCCCCGCCCCCACCACGACACCCCCGCCTCTCACCTATCACCCCCAAACCCCGCCCCAGACTTGAAACGTTTTTTTTTTTACATTTTTCTGTGTTGCTTTTGTCAATTCTTACACATATATGTTGCAACCTCCCTCCCCCCACCCCTCTCACCCCAGCACCCCCACCCCGCCCCACACTTGGAACTTTATTTTTTCTTCATATTTGTTTGTTGTTTTAGTCAATTCTTACACAAATATGTTGCCCCCCCCCCCCCCGCACCCTGCGCCCGCCCCCCCCCCCAAACCCCACTCCCACCTCTCACCCCCGCTCCCCCCACCCAACCCCCACTTGAAAATCTAATTTTTTTTTGCATATGTCTGTGTTGTTTTAGTCCTTTCTTACACATATATGTTGCAACCTCCCGTCCCCCCACCCCGTCTCTCACCCCCTCCCCACCCCACACACTTGGAACTTTTTTATTTTTTTTTACATATTTCTTTGTTGTTTTAGTCAATTCTTACACATATATGTTGCCCCCTCCCCCCACCCCCAACCCACTCCCGCTTCTCTCCCAACTCTCCCCACACCCCACCCCCACTTGAAACCTTTTTTTTTTACATATTTCTGTGTTGCTTTTGTCAATTCTTACACATATATGTTGCAACCTCCCTCCCCCCACCCCTCTCACCCCAGCACCCCCATCCCGCCCCACACTTGGAACTTTTTTTTTCTTCATATTTGTTTGTTGTTTTAGTCAATTCTTACACAAATATGTTGCCCGCCCCCTGCCCCCCGCCCCCCCCCAAACCCACTCCCACCTCTCACCCCCGCTTCCCCCACCCAACCCCTACTTGAAAATCTTTTTTTTTTTTGCATATGTCTGTGTTGTTTTAGTCCTTTCTTACACATATATGTTGCAACCTTCCCCGTCCCCCCCACCCCGTCTCTCACCCCCTCCCCACCCCACACACTTGGAACCTTTTTTTTTTTTTTTTACATATTTCTTTGTTGTTTTAGTCAATTCTTACACATATATGTTGTCCCCTCCCCCCACCACCAACCCACTCACGCCTCTCTCCCAACTCTCTTCCACACCCCACCCCCACTTTAAACATTTTTTTTTTACATATTTCTGTGTTGCTTTTGTCAATTCTTACACATATATGTTGCAACCTCCCTCCCCCCACCCCTCTCACCCCAGCACCCTCACCCCGCCCCACACTTGGAACTTTTTTTTCTTCATATTTGTTTGTTGTTTTAGTCAATTCTTACACAAATATGTTGCCCCCCCGTCCCCTGCCCCGCCCCCCCCCCCCCCCCAAACCCACTCCCACCTCTCACCCCCGATCCCCCCACCCAACCCCCCACTTGAAAATCTATTTTTTTTTTGCATATGTCTGTGTTGTTTTAGTCCTTTCTTACTCATATATGTTGCAACCTTCCCCGCCCCCCCCCCCCCACCCCGTCTCTCACCCCCTCCCCACCCCACACACTTGGAACTTTTTTATTTTTTTTTACATATTTCTTTGTTGTTTTAGTCAATTCTTACACATATATGTTGCCCCCTCCCCCACCCCTAACCCACTCCCGCCTCTCTCCCCCACACCCCAACCCCACTTGAAATCTTTTTTTTTACATATTTCTGTGTTGCTTTTGTCAATTCTTACACATATATGTTGCCCCCTCACCGCCAACGCCCCCCACCCAACCTACCCCCGCCTCTCATCCCCCCCCACCACACTAGAATTTTTAATTTTGTTACATATTTCTTTGTTGTTTTAGTCAATTCTTACACATATATGTTGCACCCCTCCCCCCCCACCACCCCCAACTCACTCCCGCATCTCCCCCGCTCTCCCTCCACCCCACCCACTTGAAACTTTTTTTTTTTTTTTTTTACATATTTCTTTGTTGTTTTAGTCAATTCTTACACATGTTGCCCTCCCCACCCCACGCCTCTACACCATCCCCACTCAAACTCGATTTGTTTTTGTTTTTTCCTTCATATTTTTGTGTTGTTTTGGTGAATAATTACATAGCTTCTTACACATATATGTTGCCTTCACCACCCCCACTCCCCCCGACATCCACCCCCGCCTCTCTCCCACCCCCACCCCGCACCCCACTCATAACTCGATTTTTTTTTTGATTTTTTTTACATATTTCTGTGTAGTTTTAGTCAATTCTTACACATAGTTATGTTGTGCTTCCAACCCCACCCCACATTGTTGTAGCCTTGTTTTCTGATGATATACTAGCTATAAATTTATTATTCTCCGAAAAATCGAATATTCGAGCTGCGCTGTTCTCCGACAGCTCTTGTTTTTATATAGACCAACCACTTCAAAACAGGTCACCCATCATTTGTATATAGACCAGCCACTTCAAAACATGTCATGTTCAGTTTAGCTAGAATTTTATCGATTTAATTCAGTACATAACATGTACAAACTCAATATGTTACGACTAGTACCGCTGGAGACGGGTATTCTTAATGGTGTAACGTTTAGACCTTTTTTTTAAATATATTTTTGTAAAATATCACTTTGTGTCTTTGTTTCGTAATAATTTGTCATAACATAGTAAGTTTATTGTAATACAATTCAATATATTATGTGTTTCGAAGAAAATGTGATATGGTTTAATGTTTGCCATTCACCAGGCCCGTGTCCGTCTGCTAAATATGGAAATTGATTAGGACACGTCGCTAAACTAGTGATTTGACGGGATTCATATCAATATCAGTAGTGCGGAGTTTACCTACTCTATTTTACCTACAGTGGTGGTTGGATGTCCACTAGATTACACACCAAAACAATATAAACATCTTCAAAATGGTTTCGTAGTTGTGTTTATTTTGTAGACCAGCTAAGAAATTAAATTAGGGATAAAAGTTATGGTTTAAATAATTATATAACCTTATAAAAAAATATAAAAAATGTTGATACATTATATTTAATACTACTTTGTGACCGGACACATTGTGGACACTATGACGATGTCTACTTGAAACCTCAATGGACGGTAACGTTATGATGTTTGTCTTGAATCTTGTCTTGACGTACCCTTAATGTATTGTTTTCTTGTTGCTCGTTCTGGCTTCTAACAAGTCACTGAGTAATTGCACTGTGACTTTCTAGGCCTTTTTATATGTATACATGACCATCTACGTGTTATATTTCTATTGCCTATTATAGCTGTCTTGTTTGTTAGAGAATATAAATTTACACTCGTTTTATAGGGATAACAATGGGGTTAAATTGAGCACCCTAGAAACTTGTTTAAATAACAAGCGACATTTTTGCTACTGACCTTTCCAGGGTGGTATCTCTGTTGTCAACCCGTTTGTATTGTGATGTCAGGTTCCTTGCTGCTAATTAACTTGTATAACAACTTCTCTTTACATCCTTACAACAGATACGTTAAAACTAATTATATCACTCGAATGAATGAAAATCGAACAGGAAATGTAGCATTCACAGAACATAGATTCAACCAAAACCAAGTATACAAAAGAAACAACAATTAAACGCAAAGTATGCAACAACATCAACATAAACACGTGGATCTTAGACATTTTTAACCAGGTTCTAGGGTGCACTTAACCGCATTCTTATAGTTTTCTTGCAGCTTTTCAAAGAGGAAGTAAGCTCATTATATAACTGCTATTATGCCCCCGAAGGGTGGCATATAGTAGTCGCACTGTCCGTCTGTCAGTCCGTCAGTCCGTCAGTCCCATCGTTTGTCTATACAATCGTGTCAGTTTAATAACTCTGACAATAATGGACGGATTTTCAAATAACTTGGCACAATTGCTCAATACAACAAGACGACGTGTCGCGCATAAAATCCAGTGGCTCCATGGTCAAGGTCACACTTAGAGGTCAAAGTTAAAAAAAAAGTGCTTTCGTGTCCGGTTAATAACTCTGACATTCATTAACAGATTTTCAAATAACTTGGAAGAAGTGCTTACCAAAACAAGACGGTGTCGCGTACAAACCCATGTCCATGGCTCCAAGGTCAAGGTCAAACTTAGAGATCAAAGGTCAAATTGTGTCCGGTCAATAACTGGACGGATTTTCAAATAACTTGGCACAATTGCTCACCCCAACAAGGCGTGCCGCGCACAAAACCCAGGTCCGTGGCTTCAAGGTCAAGGTCACACTTAGAGGTCAAAGTCAAATCGTGTCCGGTAATTAACTCTGGCTTTCCTTGAGGGATTTTCAAATAACTTGGCACAAGTGCTCGCCACAACAAGGCGACGAATGGTCCGTGGCTCCAATGTCATGGTCACACTTAGAGGTCAAAGGCCAAATCGTGTCCGGTCAATAGCTCTGGCATTCATGGACGGATTTTCAAATAACTTGGCTCAAATGCTCATGAGAACAAGACAACATGTCGCGCACAAAACCAAGGTCCGTGGCTCCAAGGTCAAGGTCACACTTAGAGGTCAACGGTCAAATCGTGTCTGGCCAATAACTCTGGCATTCCTAGACCGATTTTTTAATAACTTGTCAGATGGCTCACCACAACAAGACAACGTGTCGCGCACAAAACCCAGTTCCGTGGCTCCAAGGTCAAGGTCACACTTAGAGGTCAAATGTCAAATTGGGTCCGGTCAATAACTCTGGGGATCCTCGACGGAGTTTCAAATAAATTGGCACCATTGCTCACCACAATAAGAAGACATGTTGCGCATAAAATCCATGTCCGTGGCTCCAAGGTCAAGGTCACACTTAGAGGTCAAATGTCAAATCGTGTCTGGTCAATAAATCTGGCATTCCTGGACGGATTTTCAAATAACTTGGCACAAGTGCTCACCACAACTAGAGGACGTGTCGCGCACAAAATATAGGTCCGTGACTCCAAGGTCAAGGTCACACCTACTGGTCAAGGGTCACTGCGGGGTCATTTGTCACTTACTCTAACATTTCTTGTTTTCTATTTAATTGTTGACATTTTGTTACTATGGACGTATGTGTTTTGCAGATTTATTTAAAATTATTTTGAGCTGATTTTTTGAGCTAAGTATGTCTAAGATAATCCATTTTATTTAAAGTGTACTTCTTTAAAATGTGTTTAATATTTAAAAACAAAATACATTCTCCTTACTATTCCAACGCAATTACTATAGAAGATAAAGGAGAGAAACTAAAGCAGACTCTTAAAATTCAATATTGTTTAATATGGAGGTAAGTGTGGTGTAGATTAACTTATACATACTTTTTAGCTTATTTATTTGGAGCTAAGAATGTCTATAAGATAATCCATTTTATTTTTAAATATCAAAATACATTCTCCTTATTCTGTCAATAAAATTAATGTATACGAATAAATACTGAAAAGGAATTCCTTGGAAGCACAAACACAAACAGAGAAAACTAGATTTTATTGAGTCAGTTATCAAAGGTAATATATTTGTGCAAAACCTCTCACACCCATTAGTACCGACGTAGGCGGTATTCTTAAAGCCACAAATATTGTGATTGATGATCCAAAAGGTCCAGTACGTAATAGCACTACTGATTTGTAGACGGTCGTCTTTTTACAGCCAGATACAACATTAAACTAACGCTAGTGTGAATGTCAATACATATTGAAGCCATATTTATCACAATATATCAAGATCACTTGATTATTTTATCACCACACAGCATTCATTATAATAAATAGTTTATATGTTAATGTTCATATTTTAAAGATCTAGCTTAATTTGTTGTTTTTAATATTTGAAAGGAATAATTAAGTTTACTATTTGTTTGTGCTTTAATGTCTTTGAATTACCATACATGCATTTTTGAGCTGGTAAATTACAACTTGTGAGCTGCAAAATGACATGTCACAATTCGAAAAAGTACACTTCACTTTTAAACGTTAACAGTAAATATGCTGTGTTATAAGTGTTTTTGCTCCACTGAAATTTAATCTTATAGATTATCAGATGGCGTGAATAATTTGTTCTTGTCAGGAAATATTCGGAAGTTGACTCTGCCCCCACTATACACAAAACTATCGTACGCGTACTAATCAGTATGCCAATTATTGTTGACTTAACACATTCTCATATGTCACATAAATTTGTGACTTTTCATACTTGTTAAGATTAAGAAAAAAAAATGTTAGAAAAAAATGTCAACTCTAATTCACCTTTTTAAATAATGTGGAATACTATTCTAACAGAAACCATGTTTACATACTTTTAAGGCTAGATGACATAAACAAGGTTTATATTTATTGAATGAAATATTATTTGGAAACATTCAATTAGAGTTTTGCGAGTAATATAAAGGCACACAATAATTCATAACGTTTCAATATTTACAATAAAGATGAATCGTTAATATTTCTTGTGTTGTTTTTAAATGTTTAATGAACGCTTTACCAAAACATCTGGGTGGTACCGTACTGGGTAAATGGCGGCTTAAAGTTCCCCGGCCATGTTTTGTTTCATAAACATGTGTTTATGTTTATTTAAATCGAAATCAATAACAACAGTAGATATTTACAATTCACACATTACAATATCTGTGAAAAGCGAGAATAAGATTGTATTTTTTGACGTAGAAACCTTTGAACAGGTAAATGTATTTATCAATCATCTGGCAATAGTTGTGCAGCTATACAATTAAGAGTTACGTCATTTCCCCTGGCAGTCACGCAGTGGTAAAAGTAGTATCTACGTCATGCAAATAATACTCATTTTACATAGAACTTAGTAGCGGTTTTAAATATATGTTTCTCTCCGGGACTATCAAGAAACGTATATATGATATTTAAGAGTTAAATTTTTAATTGATAATACTACAAAAATGGTGTCCATTCATCTTTAATGATTCAAGTCTCGCAAAAGTAATCATATCAAATGTCAACATGTTTTTTAATAACATAGTGCCGAAAAGTTTTATTAAATTTAATGTTAAATTCTATTTTGAATAAATCAATAACAACAGGCCCAATAGGGCCCGTATCGACAGGCCCAAGAGGGCCTGTATCGCTCTACTGGAGCTTAAAATACTCCACTCATGAACTTGAAATTTCAAAGAGTATAGAGCTAGTTAGCGTCAGACGGCGGAAACTTCGTAATAGTAAATTACCGCAAGTGTCCCAAGTTGTACCCCAATAGATTGCAGGAGCACCCAATGCGGGAGGTGAAAGCCGCTTGATATACTCCTTAAATGATCATACCAAATTTGAATCTAATGCATTCACATTTAAACACTATATGCGTTTTGTTGATTCTTTGCTGGATTACCCACCTAGGGGGTCCCAGTGGATGGAGCCAAAATACCAAATCGTATTGCACATCTACACATCCTTAACTAAGAAACACCACACATGAACTTGATATCTCAAAGGGTATAGAAGAAGTTAGCGTCACAGGGGGAAAACTATGTAAAAGTAAATTACAGTAAGTTTCCCCAACTTGCACCCCTGTAGAAGGGCTGCTTTATGCAGGAGGTCAAAACCCGTTTATAATTAGTGTGCTTTGAGTCCATCAATGACCATACCAAATTTGAATCATAACCATTCACATTTGGACACTATATGCATTTTGTGTGGCTTCTGGCTCGACTACACCCTAAGGGTCCCCAGTGGGTGAATCCAAAATCTGTGACATTAGTGTGCAACTACGCATCTACTAAGAAACACACCATACAAGAACTTGAAAACTCAAAGGGTATAGAGGATTAAGTGTCATAAGGCCAAACTCTGAAACTGTAAAATTGTACCCTGTAGAGCGGCCCCTAAATGTAGGAGGATGAAACTAGTTTTGTGTATGTTTTGCCTCGAGTCTCTAAATGACTACAAATAAGTCTGCGGTGTCTAGTCTGGCATCGGTATTTTTTAAGTTGTCCCACAATGACTGAGATTTCATACAAGAGGCCCTGGATGGCCTGTATCGCTCTACTGGTTTAATGGAGTCTGCGTTTGTGGGTGGTGGGGGAATATTAATTGTTGTGGCACATGACAAAACCCTTTGCCCTGCATTGAGTAAAGTGGCAGTCAAACATAAATTAATTACTACAAGTCCCCCAAGTACCAATGGAGAGGGGCCCCTTTACGCTAGAGTAATACAACCTGTTTTCTAAATGCCTCCGTAGTATCAGTTTTAAAGTAATACTGCACTTAGTGTACAATAATATATTTATACAACTAATATCGTTTGAATCATATATCACTATAGTTATTAGTTAAATTAGTTATATTATAAGAATGTTGTTATATTATAAGTTAAAATAATATAAAACAGTATCCAAGAGAAAGGGTTGTGATAACGTTGAAGCTTAAATTGGTTGTTACACGCAGTACTTGAAGTGACAAGACATATTTTGATATTTGCAACAATATTGCTCCGACGTAGTTTTCTTTAGTGATTGGACATCCTATAGTAAGTTTACAACGAACTTTACAAAAATCCTGCAATCCGAGTCGTTGACGTTCAAAAATGTGCGAATTTAAAAAGTGCATAACCAGTCGCAAATCCAGTTATGTGACGTTAAACCGTCTACTACGTGACGTCATTTAGTTGCTGTAATAATTGTGTTCATTGATAATTCAGAGATTGCCATTAAACAAAATTTGCGACCATTAAACGACTGATCTACCGTCGCAAAACTCAAAATATCAATACTGTTTACCCTATAATACAAAGTCGAACAGAAAACGTAGCATTTACAAAACACATTCAACCAAATCACGCATTTAAAACAAACAAGACCTCGGTCTGAGGGTGTCTCGCCCACAGCGGCAAACCGCATATGAAACATTTTATTAAATTTGTGCTTAAATGATGTCCACCAAAGACAACACTTCATATGACCAAGATTCAAACAAATAGAAGCGAGGTAATCATAAGAAGTTAAGTTACTGAGGTTAAGTGGTTTAACCAGGGTAACGTTTTGGAAAAATAACGCAAAATGAACTTGACCTTGTTTTTTTTTGTCATTCAGCTATGTCCATTAATGCCAGCAACACATATGACCAAGAATCATAGACATTAAGTGAGGCAATCACATAAATTAACTGAGGTTAACTAACCAAAGTTAAGTTAGCTAACCAAGGTTAAGTTTAGGGAAAGTAACGCAAGATATGACCTTGACCTTGGTATATTTTGTCGTCCAGTGATGTCCACTTATGCCAAAAATACATATGACCAAGAATCAAAGACATAATGTGTGACTATCACATAAACTTAACTGAGGTTAAGTTACCTAACCAAGGTTAAGTTTGGGGAAAATAACGCAAAATATGACCTTGTCCGAGGTAATTTGTGTCATTCAGTGATATCCACGAATGCCAACAATACATATGATCAAGTATCAAACACAGAAATGAAAGTTATCAGAAAAAGTTAACTGAGGTTAACTTACCTAACCAAACTGATGTTTAGGGTAAATAACGCAAAACATGATCTTGACCTTGGTGTTTTTGTCGTTCAGCGATGTCCGCCAAAGCCAACAATACATATGACCAAGTATCAAAGACATAAAGTGAGGAAATCACATACAGTTAACTGAGGTTTAGTTACATAACTAAGGTTAAGTTACCTAACCAAGGATAAGTTTGGGGAAAATAAGCTAAATATGACATTGACCTTAGTAATTTTTGTCGTTCAGTGATGTCCACCAATGCCAACAATACATATGACCAAGTTTCAAACAAAGAAAATGGGGCAATCACATACTCTTAACTGAGGTTAAGTTACCTAACCAAGGTTAAGTTACCTAACCAAGGTTAAGTTACCTTACCAAGGTTAAGTTTTGAGAAAAAAACGCAAAATATGATCTTGACATTGGTAATGTTGGTATTACGTGATGTCCCTTGACCTAACAAGGCATTTGACGAAGTTTCAGAAAAAATCGAGCAGCGGTTGTTGAGATACAGTTGATTTAAAATGCGGTCGCCGCATCCGCCGCCGGATAAGTGACTGCTATGTCTCGCTAAAGAACAAATATTAATAGGCAATATAAGTAAAACACAAAGATAATCATATATGTTGGTATGTTGTATGTTTGGATGCAAATAAAACATTTCATGATATATTCATAGGGTCCACAAACTGCCGGATCATCAAACAATCAAAAAGTTAATCAAAGATGCGAACTGCACATGGGTCAAACACTAATCATTCAGATCGTTGCAAATAGTATAGTCATAATTTATTTTGATCCATTGTCTAACACTTGTAATATTGATTGTATGACAGTGATCATGACCACAGATCTTACGAATTCGTAAATCACGTCACCATAGCAGTTAGGTTATGATGTCCTTACGTAGGAATTTCTTTATTTAAACTGTTCCATTTTATTAATATGACGATAGGGTAAGACTGAGTTTTGGTGCGCCCTAGAACTTGGTTTAGACCCACTCCCACAACGGATTGTTTGCCACTGACCGTTCCAAGGCGTTAGTCCTATTGTCAACTTGTTTATGTTGCGTTGCTTCTTATTAACATTGTAATTATTTGTTGTAGTTTTTTGGTTGACTCTATTCTGTGAAAGCTACATTTTCTTTTCGACACTAAATCTACTTTTATTAATTATATATTTACTTCCTCCGAGACATAAAACGTCTGTCACACGTACATACACGTTTAGCTTGCATTTATATTACTTAACGTTTTAAACGCAGCTGGCATTAATATGAAATCTGAAATTTTTGCAATGGTAGACACATTGCGTTTGATTGATCTTACTAGTAAACTAATTTAAGATACGACTTTCTTTATCACTTTTGTTATGTAATGTATATTTCTTTAAAAAAACTGCAATATATTGGTCATTCCATGCTCCTATTTTTTTCTTTCGGAACTTACTTAATACGGTGAAGACATCGGAGATTTGGTTGAGTATAGAAAAACTAGACAATCAACTCGATTGTTTATTTAAATCTGGTTGGACGATATGAAAAAGGGAAACAATAAAAAAGGAATAACAATTCATTTCACGCACATGTCATAGTCGAATATGCCTATTGTGTCTAGAGCAAAGTATTTATCAGACTGTCTAGCGAACTAAATGTGTTTTATTATTATACATACATTGGAAGAAAACACATAGGAGGTTGCTCAAGTTCATCAGTCTTGATGTTTAGGGTACCGTTACCATAAACTTCGTAAAACCTTTGCAAAATTTTATTATCGTAACCCTGATCTTCTTTCCAAATATAGAAGTAATTTAAGGACTCTTCTGCGACAAGGACCATCACAACCTGACTTCTATGGTGATGTAATTTATAAACTTCGTAAGATTCTTGGTCATGATCACTTTCATACTAACTTTGTTAAACTTGTTAAAAAGTTTATCAAAAGAGGTTATGACCCTATCATTTTGCAACGTACTGCATGCTTGATGGTGGACCCTTTTACAGTTCGCCACTATGCTTTCCTCTTTAATTGTACGATGACCGGACAGGCTGTGGACCCTATGATGACGCCTACCTAAAGCCCATTGGGACGATGGCGTTTGATGTTTGTCCATGATCTTTCTTGTCGTGCCCTTAATGGTTTATTCTCTTACTGCTCTGGCTACTGCCAAGTCATTGAGTACCTTCATTGTGGCTTTCTAGGCTATTTTTTTTTTGTATTATATTTACACGAGCATATTTGTGTTTTACTTATATTGGCTATTGATGCTGCCTTGTTGGTTAGAGATTAGATCATGGCGGGGATTTCTTTATTTACACTGTCCTGTTTTAATGGGATGACAGTAGGGTAAGTGTGAGGTTTGGTGCACCCTAGAACCGGTTTAAACCCCCAGTGGCCTACTTTGCCACTGACCGTTCCAAGGAGGTAGCCCTATTGTCAACCCTTTTGTGTTTGTGATGTCGTTTGCATTTATTATTGCTTTTGCCTTCTTGTTTGTCTGTTTGCGTGTTTGTTTCTGTGTTTTGTGGTTGACTGTCCTCCTTGAATGCTACTTTCTCTGTCCGATCTTTTTATATTTCTTTTGGTTTAGACTATGATGTTTCAAGTTGTAAAAAATGTACTGTTGTCGTTGTACCAATTTGACTAGTTGAAATCTTATTATGACTGACTTTAAGTTAGTGCACATAGTCAACAGGAAGCATTAGGATGTGTTACACTTGTGTTCTTTGTACGAGACAAAAGTGTCTCCTTCCAAATACTTGTGGTTGAAAGTTCTCTAGACGTTGTTGTAAATGAAAATTGTATAATATAGTAAAATGTATTTTCACTAAGATTAATCCTATAAAACATGGCATACATGCAATCAAACTTACCCATATAGTTCTAAATACAACTTTCAATATATAACATGTACACCTTCATATTGTCATGGTTATTTTCTTAATGAATATTAACATAATATTTCATATTACTTAGATATAAACTGGAAATGTATAACACTTTGTTGTATTTGTTGTGAATCTCTGTCTTTCAAAAATATATGAATATATGAGCCTACAGATAATTAAGGACAATGAATATAGTAAGAAAGTCTCATACATTTCGCTATATAGACAGTCAAACTAGTACAACACATCCCCTCCCAACTCCATACATTCGAACCGAAGTAATTCCCTTACTATATTTCTAACTTAAATTTAGTTTCTTGCATACCCTATATAATTCGAAAGTAATGTTAACGACCAACATATAATTAATTTGCCATCAAAATATAAAACAAAAAAGAACCACTTGTAATATTGTAATCTATATTAAAAAAATATTCTGTTCTGAATCCGTGTCTATAACAATTGTAGGAACATATCAATCAAGATGCCGAGAAAACTAAGTAGTATCATAAAGTGTCCAGAATGTTTAATAATATACTCTGTAAAAAATGTTTTGGACCATGGCAGTGTTCGAACCCGCACAATGATCGCTGAACCATGACATTTGACCATAACCCTTATTATCTCAGTTGATAATTCACAATAGATCAACAATCAACAATAATTATCGTTTACAATGAAAGTTTGCGAAAAAATAATAATCTTTTTATTGGTTACTCGAATGTGTCCGTAACTGTTACTTTTTATGGACTTTGCAACATTTTTTTTACAGACCCTTTGTGTGTTCGCGATATTTTTTTAAATACAAATCTTGTTTGGAATTTAATGTTTCTGGTACCAAATTAACCGGGTAGGGTAGACCTTGGTTACTAAAAAAGATACTTAAATTCTGTCCACTAGTTTTATTTTTATGTGACTTTATATACCCTGGTCCAAAACATTTTTTACCGAGTATAGATTTATCGACCGATTATCACAAATTTTCTTTAAATACATATTACAAATCAACGCCTCAGAATACTGCACTGAGTCTTCGCGGAATTTTTAAACAGACATATTTCATGTACATTATTATGTTTTTTTCTTTTTAATTCTGAGAAAACCTGCATCAAATTAAGTGTTTCAACATTATTATATACAGACTATGTGCCTTAGCAACAACGGTCTCACAACAGTGTTTTACCTCCGACCTCCGGAAATCATATTGCACTACCGCTGATAGGACAATCCGAGTAATTCCCTGATTTAGTCTATAGTTCATGTAATGAGAGTAGTGTTTAGATCAGGATACATATACTATTTAAAATACTATGATACCGCTATGCTTAATTGATACATTAATATCAGGTTGAATTCAATTCACCAATATTTGATACCAATACTAATATACATATATCGATGGTTTTGTTTGTATGATTTTTATATGCGGTCATTTTCGGAGATATTGTTCATGGACAACAATCAATATTAAGACAAGTTGATACAGAGTTGATACTATTATTCCGTTCATACAGCTGTCATATCAATTTGGTTGTGAATATCTTGAATTAAGAACATACAAAATCAATTACATCGTGTTTTGTTTTCATCTTATTAATTATAGATGCTGCGGATTTCACTGCATGGTCAGCGCCTTCTGAAATAAGTACGAAGAATGGTACTTCAGCAGCCCAATCCGTCGCTGAAAGTACCACAACTGTCAGCATCACGTTTACAGCAACGTGGTAGTATTGTAAGTTTGTTTAATCGAAGACATCACATGTCAGTTATTTATCTTTGCTAAAGAGGTATAGTACGCAGCCATTTGTCATTTGTTTGTTTTATACTTAAACAGGATAGATTGTGAACCATATGATGACGTCTACATCAATCCTCAAAGGACGGTAGCGTCTAATGCTTTTCTTAAATCGTGTCTTAAATCGTGTCGTGTCTTGTCGTACCCTTAATGGTTTGTTCTATTGTTGCTCTGGCTTCTGCCAAGTCATTGAGTACTTGATATGTGGCTTTCTAGGCTTTGTTTTATATTCTTATTTACATGATCATTTATGTGTCATACTTATATTGCCTATTTATATAATGCTGTCTCGTTTTATTAGGATGACAATATGGTAAGAGTGAGGTTTAATGTACCCTATAATCTGATTTAAACGTACAGCGGCCCTTTTTGCCACTGACCGTTCCAAGGCGATAGCCCTATTGTCAACCCGTTTATGTTTGTGATGTCGTGTCTTGCCATTTAGTCAACTTTATAATTGTTGTTTGTTTCTATGTGTGCTTTCTGTTGACTGTGGTCCTTGAATGCAGCATTTTATGTTCGACTTTTATATCTTATTTTCATATACAATTTACCTGACACGTTTTACCTAATCTATTTTGTTTTACTAATTTTTAGTAAGGTTAATGCTTAAATTACACTTACTTGGTAAACGGTAAATACTTCATGCTCTTGGTTGTGTTTTTGCACCCAATGAATCCCTCTTATCAGTATATATTAATATCATATTTATAACTGTATTGACATAGATGTATTATTATTAATTAATTCTTAGCTACTTTTTTCAAATGACAAACACAACATTATATACATGTATCTGACACGGTTCATTAGAATACTCAAGGCTGATTGGTTATTGAGGACTACCTCTTGGGACTCTATGATTGTCCTACTGAAAACCCAACTAAGGGAGGTGGGTGCATGAACTTTCGTCCGTCGGGTTTCCTGGTCGTACTCTAGATTGGTTTTCTCTTTAGCTGCAACTATTATGGTTGTTCAGTACGATTCTGGATATATCCTGAGATGTTTATTATTTTGTATGTGTATCTTTAGTTAGTTTCTCTGGATGTGGACTTTATTGTTAGAGATTTCCTTTTGATGGGATGTAGTTTTGTGTACACTGTCTTGTCTATTTGGGCACTGAAGACAGGATAATAGCGAGGATTGTGCGCATATAAAATCGATTCAAGCTAACCAGTAGGCCTTATTGCCTACTGACTGTTCCAAGTCGGTAACCCTGTCTTCATCTACCTTTCTGTTTTTTTTTGTCTCTTTCATTGTAGTTTCAAGTCCTTGTTTGCAGTACAGTGCGGACCTACGATGCCATTGCGTTCGGACGCTGTGGTTTCTATAGGACCCTATATATCATTTTTTCCTATCAAGACCTCTGGCATCATGTCTTTCAACCGTTATGCTGTCATTTTAAACGATTTTAAACGTCAACAACGATAACGTTAGTTTAACAGCAACGTTCAAACAACAAACATAAATTGTTAAAAACATGTTAAACCTGTATATTTTTTTCGTTTGGTGCTGAGATGGACATACATTGTAAGTTGTGAGAATTGGTTAGGGTTATGTTCACCTGGTGAAACCGATGATATTCAAGTATCGCCCATCAGGTATTGATCTCGGACAATATAAACTCGCTGGAAATATTTTATTTCTTTAACATTATAGTGTTTATATATATGTTGTTTTTAACAAGACACACTCTGTCAATAGTACACACGGTGTCAATAATAATGCCTCTGACCATACCACTATACAATGCATAACAATTTAGCATACCATTACAGTGCTATCGATAACAATACCGACGCAACCAAATTCACAGCAACAGCAACAGCAACAACTACAATCACTGTCACGGATGTGAATGACAACACGCCGACATTTTTCAGTCAACATATAGTGTAACAGTTGCTGATGGAGGTATAGTAAAGTAGTATTTGTATTTTAATAAGTTACACACAATGCTCTATCTGCAATTAAGTATTTTAGGCACTAGGCGGATATAATACCAATTTAAATTATCATTGGCAATTTTAAACACATTGTTAATTAATTTCGAAGTATTTAGAAGTAGTTTTCATAAAATGTGTACATACGTCTGTTAATGCCTATACCATGTAACATACATAGGCAAGTACGCAGTATCAACTTTTATTATATGCCTATCAATACTCGTAATATTACACAGTAACTTCATTTTCCTGCAATAAAATACCAAACCCTGTATCATCTCTAGATGTTTTCTGAATCTGATCACTATACTACTGAAAATAGATTTTGTATCACCATTCTGCATACGTTGAATGATGTCGACGTCGTCACGACGTCGCCTTCCTGTGGTGTGACGTAGTTGCCTACCTGTATAAACAAACTATTCCACTTTACGGTGCTATAATAGTTTATGAGATTTGTTATAGTTATAAAGGTATATAATAAAGGATCATTACTAGAGTAAGTGTTCTGGAAGTTTGCATCACCTCTTGTGAACATGCCGCATCTCCAGGATCACACTCGAGGCTAAAGTAATAATCCTATTGTAGCTCCACTTAGGTTCGGCGTTATAATTTAGAATAATTATGTGTAAGACAGAGGTAAAAGTAGATATAAAAGTCGAACATGACATACAGCATTCAAGGACCACATCCAACCAATAATACGCATAGAAGCAACAACAACTACAAAGATGAATAAAAGGCAAGATATTACATCATAAACATAAAATGTTTGACAATAAGGCTACCGTCTCAGAACGGTCAGTGGCAAGAAAGGTCGCTGGGAGGATTAAACCAGGTTCTAAGATTTATAAGTTCAAAAGATAGCTTAAAATATTTAGGATTATAAGCAAATAGCATGCTGTGCATATTATTTTATTAAAAAAAGCAAAACCTACCATGGGGTATATATATATATGGTCATGGGAGATTTGTATATATTGCAATGATAAATGGCCCCATGGAACTGGCAGATATGAGTGTTTTTACTATATACAAATTATAGTATAGGTAGAGTACGTTTTGTTAAATGTATGTCCTGTATATTTATGACAGTTAAAGTTGTGTGATAAGTTATAAGGATTTTACAGTTGTCAATATTAAATTTAAAAACATATAAACAAAAATAATTATTTAAATGTCATAGTAAATTAAAGCATTTTTACATTAATGCATATGATATTATATAATGTCCTATAGTATCACATCGCAACAGAGAACCCGGTATTACATTTAAGTAATCAATATATATATATATATATACATCGTGTCATATGACATGGTCATGGGAGATTTGTACAGATTTCAATGATAAATGGCTCAATGGAACTGGCAGATTTGAGTGTTTCTATTATATACTAATTATAGTATAGGTAGAGTACGTTTTGTTAAATGTATGTCCTGTATATTTATGACAGTTAAACTTGTGTGATAAGTGATAAAGTTTTTACAGTTGTCAATATTAAATTTAAAAACATATAATCAAAAATAATTATTTAAATGTCATAGTAAATTAAAGCATTTTTACATTAATGCTTATGATATTATATGATGTCCTATAGTATCACATCGTAACAGAGAAACAGGTATTACATTTAAGTAATCACACACTGCATTTAACGCTTGAAACAGATTGTGCAGTTGAATAATTCAATTATTAATAGCGAACGAAATTAATCAGTTTTATTAGCGCGATAAGAGTACCGTATATAAGCAACCTATTGTGGAGCCATATCATTAATCTACTTTGTTATATTTTGTCCAGCAACAAGCGTCATTACGGTTACTGATACTGATGCCGATTGTGGTGCACCCAACCATGTAATCGGATGTACATTTTTATGTAAGTGCACAGTTTAAACTGTTTGTAGGAGGAGTCGTATGTTTAGATTTATACACAGACTTGTATATAGCTGTTTATACAAAAACGTGTGTATATATCATTTGAAAATATTTGTATTGAACCGAATTTTAGATAAAACAGACATGTTTGTGGTTTTAGATTCTATTATACTCGTCATACATATATCGTAGAGGTTGATCCATGGATACATGTTTCGGAATATTCGATAAAAGATATGACATGACAAAAAATGGAAGTAGGGAAGTACTAATGGTTTCATTCAGGTATGATTTTAAAAACAAACAAACGCACAGCGAGTTATATTTAGTGTCGTAATTGTAATTATTGGTAATGATATAATAACTGTACTTTTAATAGTTTTTTTCCGCCTCTTGTATCGTACTTTACAACATAACACCATACATAATTAAGAAATAATAAATACGTACCTGAGCTTTACCGGTGAATAAAACACAGTTAGGAGTTCGGATGCGTAGTAATTAAATCACAAATGCGTTAGCATGTTATTTAATTACTCGCATCCGAACGACTAACTGTATTTTATTCACCGATAAAATACAGGTATGTATTTATTATTTCGATTCTAACACAACAATAACCCTATTGTTTACGCTATTATGGGGGCACTATATATTATCTCAGAGGTCAAGGTAATCAGGCTGCTATGTTTACAGTTCTGGACGGTACAATATGTTTAAATATACTAGTAGTCACGTGACAAACAATTCAGTCATTTCTTACGTCGTATAGCTTGCGTTGTAGACGTCAAACGTTCTCAGCTTTTACAAGATGCTTATTAATGTTATGTGTACTGATGCATATGATGGGTTTATTTCGGGGTGTGCAACGTTTGGGAGCATGACAAATTTGTTGTAATTAACATTTCATTAAAATTACTGTTGAATTTGTCTTCGTGACGTATATTTACCAAGTGACGTCATGTAACGAGGCGCTTCCAATGGATGAAATATACGCGGGGAATTATATCGTAGAATAACATAGTTGTCTCTCGTTTTTGTGTATATGAAAGACTGCGCAGGTCATGCTAATTATAATGTTCTATAAACTAACAAAATTGTTATAAATACATATTAGTATACCTACCTATCTGTTCTATATATAAATATATTCTCATATTGGTTTCAGTTTAACAAACTCATTTATTTCAGCTGCAAGTACAACATTCACGATCAGTTCCGCTGGGGTTATAACCGTAACGGCAGGGCAAACTCTGTCACGTGCAACAACTGCTAGTTACAGCTTGATGGTCCTTGCAACTGACACTGGATCTACTCCTCGCACGGGAACAGCAACGGTGGCTATTTGTGTCGGCAGTGCAAGCGAGTGTAGCAGTGCCACGACCATCACAGCTACTAGTGCAATAACGTTTCTTGTTGCACTTTTACTGAGGCTCAAGTAGTCATACATTGAAGCATCGGAACAAAAAATGTAATTTAAGCTAATGTCGGCAATAAATTATGGAACAACTGTAAAAAATACCAGGATATAATAATACAATTAATGAACAAACCTATAATGTCTATTAGTTCACACTATCAATATGTATAAATCATTAGTATCTTTTAAATTATTGTTACAAAGTTTATTTAGATTTTCGAACCATGCGAATTTCGTCATATTTATTACTGTAATATTGAAAGGGTTGTAAATATACAATGCGAACTTGTAACAATAGTTTAGTAACTATTACTTAGTAAACTGAAATTACATACCAGGTATATTGTAAGCCGATGCAAATCCTTGAATACTTTTATTCCAGAAAGAGATAAGCTCGCTTTCCCCTACAGGAATCGTCTAGCCTTTCTCCTTATCTTAAATTACGTATTACACGAACGTTCGAGCAGATGGAATATGTTGAAGGCATCTAAAACCTATCTAATCGTGTTTAAAATTATTGACTAGAGAAAATGTTATCATGGTATTGAGTTGTATTCATCGGGGTATATACTTTATTAAGGGAAATCGCCGCAACAGTTTCGCGCATAAAATAAATTTGAACAGTATACAGGGTATATGTGTACGTCATTGTATAATATATAAATAGAATCTTACATTCGTGTCTGTGTATTATTGATTTTAATAAACGAGTTAGATAAAATGATAGGATACTCAGAGCCTCGTATCCTATCATTTTATCAAAATCAATAATAAACAGTCGCTCATGAAAGATCCTCTATATATAGCATTCTCTTTAAACGGGGTTATAAAGTTTCACCTCTCAAAATTATATGCTTTGCACTGACACAAGAGATTGTGCAACTGCACTTTGGAATTTGTGCTATTTAATTATTATACTTTCAAAACTAAAATCTAAAACCATTTATTTTAAGCGGATATATAAATTGTATAACAGTATTTCTCTACAAACAAACATGAACACGTGTGTTGGATGGTACGTCCATATATGTTATTTTGAACACTTAGCATGTGTTTGCATATTCCGCGATTCTGTATGATAGTGAAGTTATATTTACTGTTACCGTGTACTTAGTGTGTTTTTTAAACTTCTTTTTAGAGGTACAGGCCCTGTTTATTTATGTACGTTTATATATGCTTAGCCATTACGGGGTATTATATATTGGGAGAGGCTAGTTACCAGCCATATGGAGTACACGGAAAATGATGACGTCATTTTGTATACACATTGTCGCATTGCGCAGTCGAACATACACAATAGACTGCAAATGGGAGCAATTCTATCTGGTATTCACGATTAATTCTAGAAGTAGACTCGATAAAAGTTGTTATCAATGATCATATAGTGAATACACTTTGTAGAATGTGGTACAGATAGTAGTATTTTACAAATTAGCCAATTTACATTGAAATTAGGTAGGCCACTCGTTCGGTACCTGGCTGATTCGGACCGTGGGCGATTCGGAACGCATTATAATTTCCTGATTTCTGTATTAATACATACTTTTGTATTAATTCAGAGCTTACTATTTATGTTTCAAACAATGCTTAATTAGAACACAGACATATTTTATCATAGATTATTTTATTTTGGCTGTTATCTCTCTCTCTCTCTCTTGAATTCCTAAGGTATGTCCAAGGATTTATCCATCCTTGGTATGTCCTATAGATAACAAGAGTTAAAATCTGTTCAGAATAAGACCTATAAGCCACACATGTGAGATGGATCTTTTTTGTAAGGTTTAACATACATTTTTGATACATCTTCACGCAAGTTTGTAATCAAATAATCCTTGCATTATACGGTATGAAATTATGTAAAATAGTATTCAATTTCCTTCTGTAGACGTTAACATCTGGTCCAAATCACCCATGTTCCGACAAATCAGCCGACAATCACTTCAGATCCTAATTAGCCATGGGGTTAGACCTGGAGGTAATTGAATATAATTGAATGTTGTTTAACAACTCATCATCACAGTATAAGTTATTTAGCGCCGCCCCAGAGAGAGGAGTAGGATACATAGGAATCTGGCAACTATCTGCTATGGTTCTTTAACGTGCTCGGAGGATAGACCGATACACGGGACCGCCCGGTTTACGTCCCCATCCGACGGACGAGGCTAAGGGAATGTGTCTTGCCTTAGAACACACTGGCGAAACTCAGTGGCACCACGGAGGATTGAACCCGGGGGCCTTCGGTTACAAATTCGCCGAGCTATCGACTGCGCCACGTTGTATGGCGTTTGTATTCCATACATGAAATGCTTACCTGTCCATATCATGTCACATGTAGCCATATTTTGTAATATTTCACATAATTTATATTTTGTTCCGTATTAACAACTTATTTCCTGCTCCCTGTCCGAGGTCACGAGTTTTATTCACAGTGTCTTGAGTGCTTCGTAAAATACTCTTCCTCAGAAGGCCTATATTATGCAGACAAGGTACTGTATACTGTGTGTGCTCATCAGGTAAGATAAATACTATGGCAATGTTCATTCTTCAAAGAGTATGTTAAGTTGCATTTTGTACACATGTAGCGACAGCTAAGGCGCTAATACCATTTCATATGATTCATGCCTGGAATCCTCATGTTTTCAATGCTTCCATATTGATAAGTTGGATGGAAAGGAAGACAGAAGTAGTAGAAGCGACAATTGGGCATCACGACTGCATGTAACCTACCAGAATTATATAGACCAACCACTTCGAAACATGCCATCCCTCATTTGTATATAGACAGACCACTTCAAAACATGTCAGCTTGCAGAAGTATATAGACCAACCACTTAAAAACAGGACACCTACCATACTTTTATAGACCAACCACTTCAAAACAGGTCACCTGCCATAATTACATAGACCAACCACTTCAATACAGGTCACCTAACAGAATTATATAGACCAACCATTTCAAAACAGGTCATCTACCAGAATTTTATAGACCAACCTATGGTGGCTGATCTCTGCCATGTCGTCTTGGCGGGTTGCGAAAAAATGCCACGCGAGAAGACAGGATGACAAAACAATGGATTTCACGCACGAAGACGACAGTTGAAAGGCATCAAGATGACAAATAAATGTGGCCCATTGTAGTCTTTTCGCGTGTTGTCTTGGCGCTTTATTTTTGTCGTTCTCCATTTTGTCATCTTTTCGTTTTTTCGTTCTGGCAGGTGGCAAGACGACAAGACCACAAATAAAGCCTTTTGTCGTCTTTTCGTTTTGTCGTTCGCTAAGACAAAATGACAAATACAGCATTTTGTTGTTTTTTCATTTTGTCGTTCTGGCGGGCCCCAAGAACGACAAAAATAAAGCACCAAGACAACAAGTCGCCACGCAAAAAGACGACAACGGCCCACATATATTTGTCATCTTCGCGCCTTAAAATGTCGTCTTGGCGCGTGAAATCCATCGTTTTGTCATCTTGTCGTCTTGGCGGGCGATCCGCTAAGACGACAAAACGATATGGCAGACAGAAATCAGCCACCACACCAACTACTTCAAAACAGGTCACCTACCATAATTATATAGACCAGTCACTTCAAAACATGTCACCCATAATTTGTATATAGACCGACTACTTCAAAACATGTCAGCTACTAGAACCACTTCAGAAAATGTCATCCATCATATGTATATAGACCAGCCAATTCAAAACAGGTTAGCTACCATAATTATATAGACCAGCTACTTCAAAACATGTCACCCATCATATGTATATGGACCAGCCACTTCAAAACATGTCACCCATCATTTGTCTAGCGACCGAGTGCCACGCGTAGCGGGGACATTTGCCGAGGCTTGCCACCGTTCCCGTTGAGTCACAAAACCTGTGGGTCGGCCCAGCGGCCGTCGGCTTTGGGTCGCTCAAGGCTAATTCTCTCTATATAACTATACTGTATATAGCTCTAGGTGCCATGTTCAAGACCCGACCTCGGGAAGCCTTTCCCCTGAAACGACCTAGGGATTGAGTGCCACGCATAGCGAGGACCGTTGCCAATGGCTGACCACCGTTCCCGATGTGTCACAATACCTGTGGGTAGGCCCAGCGGCCGTCGGCTGCGGGTCGCTCAAAGCTATGTTCTATATAGCTCTATGTGGCATTTTCGAGACCCGAACTCAGGTAGCCTTCCCAATAATACGACCTAGGGACCGAGTGCCACGCGTATCGAGGATCGTTGCCGACGGTTGACCACTGGTCCCGTTGTGTCACAAAATATGTGGGTCGGCATAGCGGTTATCGGCCGAATGTTATTTCACACTATATAACTGTATTTAACTCTATGTGCCATGTTCAAGACTCGAACTCGGGTAGCCCTCACCCTGATAATGCCTAGGGACCATGTACCACGCATAGCGGGGACCTTTGCCGACGGCTGGCCACAGGTCCCGTTGTGTCACAAAATATGTGGATCAGTCCAGCGGCCATCGGTCGCTCAACGCTATTTACCTCTATACATATATAACTATACTGTATAAGGCTCTAGGTGATTTACGAGGTTCGAGACCCAAACTCGGTTAGCCTCCCCCTGATACGGCCTAGCGATTAAATGCCACGAGTTGTCGGGACCTTTGCCGACGGCTGCCCACTAGTCCCGTTGTGTCACCCAATCTGTGTCGGCCCAGCGGCCGTCGGCCGAAGGTTGTCAACGCTATATCCTTCTATATAACTGTATATAGCTCTATGTGCTATGTTAGAGACTCGAACTCGGGTAACCCTCATCCTGATAAGGCTTAGGGACCATGTACCACGCATAGCGGGGACCTTTGCCGACGGCTGGCCACCGGTCCCGTTGTGTCACAAAATATGTGGATCGGTCCAGCGGCCATCGGCCGATGGTCGCTCAACGCTATTTCCCTCTATACATATATAACTATACTGTATAAAGCTCTAGGTAAGTTACGAGGTTCGAGACCCGAACTAGGGTAGCCCCCCCCCCCCATGATACAGCTCAGCGATTGAATGTCACGCGTTGCCGGGACCTTTGCCGACGGCTGCCCACTAGTCCCGTTGTGTCACCCAATATGTGTCGGCCCAGCGGCTGTCGGCCGAAGGTTGTTCATTGCTATATCTTTCTATATAACTGTATATAGCTCTATGTGCCATGTTCGAGACTCGAACTCGGGTAGCCTTTCTCTTAATACGGACTAGCGACCGAGTGCCACAAGTACAGGGACCTTTGCCGACGGCTGGCCACCGGTCCCGTTGTGTCGCAAAATCTGTGGTTCGGCCCAGTGGCCGTACGCAGAGGGTGGCTCAACACTATTTCTCTATGTATAACATATACTGTATATAGCTCTATGTACCATGTTCGAAATGGCGGTAACTTGATAAAGTCCAAGTCGCCAGTTGGTACACGTACATGTTCCAAAATGCTCTACACATAATGGGCTTTCAAAAAAATAGGGTGTACAAAATTCCCCCTGGGGTGAGGGTTACTCCTACTAGCTTAAAGTCTATTTTCTATTGTATCGGTATTATATTTTTTTCTAGATTTTAACCCAATACCCCCAATGGATTGCAGAAATAAGTGATTTTAGTCCTTTTTTCCAACATATTTCAGCTGATATGTTATATATGATGCAATAAATACTTGAATATGTATGCTTTGCAACACTATATTATTTCAATTTGATAAGTTCAATTCAAAAATAATTCCAGATTCCGTCGATTTTTGACAGAAATACACATTTTTCGCCTAAAAATTAAGGCATTTTCAAGCATCATACAGTTCGGGACTTTTTTTACTTAATTATTGGACCTTTGTCTATCCAAAAATGTTACAATGTGTCCTTAATCAATTGTATTTAATTTGTTTCTATATTTTAACCCAATAGCCCAATGGATTACAGAAATCAGTGATTTTTGTCATTTTTTCGAACATTTTGCCCTAAAATGACAATATTTGGGCACATATGTTATATATTGTGTCAGGAAAAACTTGAATATGTATGCTGTGTAACATTCTATTGCTTCAGTTTGATAAGTTTATGTTCAAACTAATTTCAAAAAATAATTCCAGATTCCGGCGATTTTTTGACAAAAATACACATTTTTCGCCCCAAAATTAAGGCATTTCCAAACATCATGCGGTTTGGGACTTTTTTCTACTTAATCACTGGACCTTACCCTGCGCAAAAATGTTACAATATTTCTTTTCTCTATTGTATTAGATATTTTTCTATTTTTTAGTTAAATATCCCCAATGTATTACAGAAATCAGCGATTTTATTAATTTTTTTAACATTTTTAATCAAAATCTCAATATTTAAGCATCGGATCCATAAATTATATGGTGGGACACGTAGAGATACGTTACGAAAAAGATTCCATCAATTCAAATTGGTTCTAATATATTCCATTCTGTTTCTAAAAAATAATTCCAGATTTCGGCGATTTTCGTCTAAAAACGCAACGTTTTCCCCCAAAACTCACTAAAGCCCCAACGCTAAGATGGCACACATGTCTCATTTTGAAACTTATTGTATGTTCTTTCAGAAAATCATACCCTACAAAATTCCCCATTAGGGGGGAGGTTTTCTCCTACTAGCTCACAGCCTAATGTGCGCGTTTTGTTCCAGTGTCATGTGTATCAGCTAATACACGATTAGCTTAAGTACCAAATGGGGGCATAACTCTGCCAAATTGAGTGGCAGAAAACGTGTTAAATTGCATTGAATTGTGCAACGCAATGTCGGAGCTTTTAAACAGTGAGAAAACACTGAATGACGCAACGGAGTGTAACCTATAAACCCATAAACAGTCCTCTAAATATCATTTGCGGTGCTTTACCTATAGAATTTGTATTGTCCATTTTCAAATTTAAGTGAGCCTGTAAAACGGTTTAGATGATTTGACACTGACTGTTTCCATTTCAACTCATTTTCACAATAATAAATATTAAAAAGAACTAAAAACAAATATCCACTGAACATGATTTTATTTGCATCCATTGTTAATAGAGGCAATTTGAATAGAGTTCAAAACATTTTCTTTTTGAGTAGTAGAGTATTTAAAACATTAATGTTAAAGAACAAAAAAGATATATATAGGCAAGCTTCCTGATATTAAATTAATATTCTTGATGTACTAGAATGCTACAGTTGCTTTAACGATGGCAGCAGGTATACTGTACTTGTTCTACCCAGGAATAATGGGGTGGTCTGCCAGTTTTTGTGGAAAACTTGTTGCTACGCCTACCGAGGAGGAGTTTGATTCACTTAAAACATATGAATTGCTCTTGCTTGCAAAACATTATAAGTTATCGAAATGTACATTTTTTATGAGAAACTCTGAGATTAAAAATATTTTGGTGCAATTTTTGGTTGGTGAAGACATTTTTGGAGAGGAAGTGTTACCTATATCTAAATTTTTACCTGTATTTGTTGCTTGTGACTCGGTGTGTACATGTTGCATTACATGTATATTATTGATTTGGACTTTAATAAAGTTAACAATAGTATAGATGTAAACATGTTTACCCTCTATGAAAATTATTGATGCAAATTCACTCATGAAGATGTGGACTGTTCTCATTGGACGATTTTAGTGGGGAAACCTTCAGGAATAGTCTATAACAGTATTTAAACAAATTATAGGAGCAGCCCAGCAGTTGAGTTGAGATTAATTTCAGTAATATTCATTAAAGTTAATTTAGATTTGGATGCTTTTAGAAAATATAATTGTGAGATGATTTAATACATATTTTGCTCATTCATAATAAAAGTGAAATTGGATATTTGGACTAAACCGGAAATATTGGAAATTAATTTAGACTGAAAGGACACTTACTGTTTTGAATTAAAGAGACACGTACTGTTTTGAATTAAAGAGACACTTACTGTTTTGGATTAAAGAGACACTTACTATTTTTGATTAAAGAAAAACATATTTTCCCTCTTCATTAAGTTAAATGAGAACTAATTGGACTTTATAATTTTTTTATGCGAAACTATTGTAAGTCAATATTATTTTAAATAACTGAGTTTTAAACAAACGATACATCGAAATATGCTATAGACAATACTTATTATAGACAATACTTGTTATAAAGATCATTTAATATAGTAAAGTCAAACAATTCAGACAAGATGAAGATACGAACACTTATATGGAGTGCAATATCTTATAATTTCTTTATAAAGCTAAAAAGTGTTTGTAAAAATTACTTATGCCAAGTGACTATTTTAACAAACACGTTTTTTGTGGCGATTATCTTATTGTAGGGACAATGGATTTTACTGAATAGGTGAACCTATAGCATCTTGCACCTGCACTGTGACTCCTCTTTCGGTTTAGGAGATGGAGGGGTGTGTGTTGTTTGTAGAGGGGTGGAGTAGGGGTGTTGGAAGTAAACACTTTAAGAATTGGACCACATGAGCCTTCCAGTATTATTAAACTTGACTGAATAATCCCATATAAAATAGTGTCTTAGTTGCAACTGCACAGTTCTGCATATATTATAATTGTGTTAGTTTAAATTGCAAAATGACTATAACCGCTCCTGGATAGAACCATTCACTTGAAGAGGCACACGGCAATCTTGATGTATTTAAAAACCATGGCGTCGGGTTAGTTTTTCCAAATATTTTGGATGTTTTAAATAATTCTTTATAAGTATTTCAATAATTCAAAGCATTTTATTTTTACATATTATTAATTGTTGATTATATTACACCAACACTATATTTTAAACCTATGACAGAAGAAAGAAGTAGTCGAAGAAAGAAGTAGAATGTGAAATTATATTTCCTTTAATACAATTATATGCAAGCAGTTACACTTATACTGGATTCATAATTTAAACTTTGATGAATATTTCAAGATTGCTATGGATCCCTTAAAATGTGTACCTTTCTACATACCTACCGACTTTTGAAATCTTGGACAGGGTAATTGCAAACAAACTGTTTATTGAGGATGGCCTAAAGAGTTTATACCAGCCCTGACCATTGATATTATAAATATTACTTACTGCTTTATATAATAGATGAAACTATTCTGGCGAAAAAGATTATAAAGTTGTTTTTCATAATTATGGTGTTCTAAGTCATTTTCGGCTACAATTTTAATATGTTAGGCTATTTATATTGGCCATGAGTCACCGGATACTAAGAACAATCAACATTCGCAAAGCAATGTGAAAACTTGATCACCTTATTAATACTAGTAAATAATATATAAGGTAATTATGAAATAATTAATTACTAATCATTTGAAAATCCCTAAACACATGAGGGTAAGTAATATTTATAAAACAGTGTTGTTTTTCATTGAACTTAGAGAAACAACTTAAATTTCTTCTCAATTACCAAAAATTCAAACTCAACAATCATTGTTTGAGAGAGTGATGTGTAATACTTGCTTAATATTTTAACCTTATTAGCTTTGAAGTATAAAACAATTTGTCCACTTTACAGATAGAAATACTTAAATTGAGTCGCGAACATTTTCAAAAAATGATTAATTTTACCTAATTAGACCCCGGAAAATAGATATTTACTCCTGGAATTCACAAATGAAATGAAAATCTGTAAACAAACCGCACTAAAAGTTTGAAATATTAATCTGTTTCATGACTTTTGTACATCCTATCAATACTTTACACAGAAAAACATACATGCACATGATGTTTCGGCAATGTTTAAAAAAACTTTTCACAATATATATTTTTACCAGATAAACAACACAACACAAAATAAAACACTGTTACAGTTCATTAACTTCATATTAGTTTGCAAAGCTTGGAAAAAAAGGGGCTTGGCAATAATTATTAATTCTTCTGTGGAACCACTGATATCCCTAATTCTGTGATCCTAAGTGGAGGCTAAAATGAAGAAAAATCAAATAATACAAATAACCTTTAATGTCCTAAGAATGGTATGCAATAAAACTCCTTAAAGTTCTTCAATCTTTAATTTAACTTATATTTCACATAGGAAACATAGAGCAGTTATTATTACCTTCATTTGGAATAATTACTATCTAAATATTTTAAAGTTTAATTAAAATCAAATTTGACTTACAATAGTCTCGCACCAAATTATTTTTGAAAGCAAAAAAACAAATGCTAAACTATTTTAAATGATTTAAAACTGAGTTACAATAGTTTCGCATTAAAAAAAAGAAGCTGTATGAGATACAATAATATGACACATTTTATTTTTCTCCACCAAATTTTAGAATCTAGTTCTTATATTTTGTGACATTATAAAGGGTCAGTATCTGATAAGGATTATGTAAAAAAATCATTTTCAGAAAAAAAGTGAGTTACAATAGTTTCGCGTTAAGCCCTCGATATATTCTACATTTTGAGAAAGTTGCTGAAAATTTGAAATGGCCAATAGAACATTGGATATTGCTTTTACAGAGTGTTTTAATTGGAAAAAGCCCGTGAGATTTAAACTCAGTTAACTGTAGAACAAAGTTCCTCATACCAAACTGTTAAAGATTGTATCTTAAAAGCTGATGAATTTGTTCTTGAGACAGAAGTTTAGAAATTGTAAGAAAGAAAGTGTTGACACATTTTGAATTTGTTCGTCAAAGAACAATTATTTGATAGATGGTGTGCATCCAAGAGCGCAATCATGATATTATTAAGTTAAGGCAACTTATTTTAAGAGTTCAACAAGTGTATTAACAATGATGTTAAAACATATTTAGATTAGCAAAAGGCTGAAACTTTGGAAGATGCTGCACGTTTGGTGGATGTTTATCCGCTAACTCACAAGGTCCCTTTTGTTCAAAAATCAAGCCCTCAGCCGCATTCTTCATTTAAGAATCCCTCTCACTCGTACGATAGCACTAAATCGCAGTCTCGTACTAATGTACTAGTACTTCTGAACATCAAGCATATAATGAGAATACTGATCAAAAATCCTTATCTCAAATTAGTTGCAATTATCGCAAAAAGAAAGGTCATCTCATTTCTGAGTGCTTTCTTTTGAAAAGGAAGCAACAACAAAAACAAGGTATACAACCTACTGGTCTCATCTTGTTAAGGTCTGAACCCCAGTCTTGTATTGGAAAAATGTAATGTTTGAGGTCAAGAAATCCCAAAATGATTATGTTATGGAGACTTATGAACCATTCATGTCTGAAGGTTATATATTATTTTTAATTGGTGATTCGACCAAGCCTATCCCTATTAATATTACGTGACACAGGAGCTTCTCAATCATTATTATTAGCAGATATCCTGCCTTTATCTGAGAAGACATATTATGGTACTAATGTACTTATTCAATCATACTGATATAAATGGGGTCTGATGTCGCCGCCTCATTATGGGGGTGTTGAAGTATAACAAGATTCGTAGTTCTCTGTATATCTGAATATATATTTATAACAATGTATGAGTCTAATGCATGATAATGATGACATGAATAAAATGAATAAAGACAATGCCTGAATGGAAATAACAATGATGAATGGAAATAGCATCTCAATTAATATAATCACAAGTAAAGTATTGTATAGAAAATACATTCAGACATAATAACAGGCTAAATGCACAAGAAAGTTCTAATTGAAAATAACAAAGGATCGCCATCTTGGAATTGAACTCTACATGAAAATTGACGAATTCTTATAAACTAAATAACTCCTAAAATAACCATTTCCATAGAAAAGTAATTAACACAATGATGGATACATGTTTCATAAACAAACATATTACTAACCTGAATATATATACTTTCTTTTACAAGATAAATATAACAATGCGAAATGGCAATAGCTTGTGTCCTTTCTCTACTAACTGAGATGTTCAACTGCGCGCATAATTTTCCCGCCAGGTTAGTTGTGTCAAAGGTTAAATTTACTCACCTGTGAAATATTACTGAAGTTTAAAGGTGGTCATCCTAATTTGAAATGTCTAACGTAAGGTAAAGAGAAAGAAGATTGAAAGATGAAATGAGTGATGAAAAGAGATGATGAACTGATTAAATGGTTAAAACACAAACACAATGGTGAGATATACAGGTTCTTAATACCTGTATATGTCATCCTGTGACATCCTCCCTCTCTACAGAGAAATGTCGTCCTCGACATTTGAAAAAAATAAAATGAAATGATAAACTTTTCATTAAGTTTACCATTTTAATTGTTACCATTCCTCCTCCTCTTTAGAGAAATGTCGCCCTCGACATTGCCACATAAATTAAAAATAAATGGAATTTACCATCCTTACTTATACTTACACTATACTAGATATATTTCTAGTATAAGTACGACTACTTAGCATATGATACATATATCTTTAGACATATGAAGTTACATGTATATGTTGCATACTAATACGTTACTTACATGGAGTAACTGTACCACACATATATAGCACCTCGTATTTAACACGGTCCTTATTATATTGTATTACTTTCTTTTAAGTCACACATTATGACTAAACACAATATAAAAACAGTTTGCAAATTATGAAATATATTTATTTATTATTTATACAATCAATTACACAAAAGCAAATGCAATATAATTCACAGTTATACTTTATGCTTCCGCTGTGTCCTCTCGTAGCCGTCTCAACATATGGCTATAGTGAAACTTTCTAAAGCTATCTGTAATTAAAATAAACATGTTAAAGCACGCATCTTCAATAACACACTACAATTTCACCAATAATACTTAGTCTTTGCGAGACTATTAAATAAGTACTGAGAAAAAATACTGTAAAGTTGCAACAGCTGTCAATCCTTTTAGCTAGTTGACCTATAAGTCGTCCTCCACCATGTCGTTTTCTGTCTCCGCTGTGGTATGACATACTTCTTGGCATCCGTTTTCCTATCTTGATGTTGACTTGTCTTCCCTATAACCTTTTGCATACCAACAACCTTCCTTCCTTTGTCTTCAATGTCACATGTTCCTGGATCTATATCTGTGGGCTGCTTTAGTCGAAGTACCCTGGGTTTCTCCTGCACATGTTTCGCCTTGGCCGTGCTTCTAGCTTTCCTCACAGTTTCTACAACTTCTTTTAAATTCTCTACTGGGAATGTCTGTACCTTCCGAGGTTCTCTCTTTGCAGATCCTGCCAATGTCTTTGACACGTCACTTGTATCTACTCTTATAGGACGCTGTATAGACTGCCTAAGAGTGTGTCTGCCTGATGCCTTACTAAAATGATTGTCGCTGGTACAGTTAGTGTCAACCTTGTTATTGGTATCCTTTGTCTCTGCTGTCAGATCTATGAAACTTGCTTCAGTGCCATCCTCATCCTCTGAACTACCATCAGACACTCCCGTGGTTTCATCTTTGTCTTCCGATTGTGTAGATTTCTCTGCAGGTGTTTCATCCTGACCTGTAATACAAAGGAAGGGAAGTAATAAATTCCTATGTAGAACCCGTGACGGTTGACTACTAAACTCCTTCTTCACTTTGTACACCGGCAGATCTTCACACTGTTCCTCTACTATGTAAGGTTCACTGTCCCACTTGTCAGTCAACTTGTTCTTCCCCTTAAGCCCAACATTCCTGACTAAGACTCTATCTCCTGGCTCGATTTTCGCCTCCCTGACTTTCAAGTCATAGGTCGTCTTGTTTCGTTTAGCAGCCAGACTTGCTTCTTGTGATGCAATCTTGTATGCAAACTGGATTCTCTTCCGTAGTCCTTCTACGTATTTCGAAGTAATCTTAGGCTCCTCCATGTTGTGGTTGATGCCAAGAAATGCATCTACAGCCATTCTAGGATGTCTTCCAAACATAAGGTAAAACGGAGAAAATCCGGTGCTCTCGTGTCTTGTGCAGTTATATGCATGAACAACTTCAGGCACGTACGACTTCCAGTCAGCCTTCTTCGCCTCATCAAGTGTTCCCAGCATACCTAGCAATGTCTGGTTAAAACGTTCTACCATCCCATTACCCATAGGATGATATGGAGTGGTTCGACTCTTCTTAACGTTGGCAATCGAACACAGTTCCTTAATCACCTGTGACTCAAAGTTCCTACCTTGATCACTATGGATACGGGATGGAAAGCCGTAGTGGACAACGAAGTTTTCAAATATAATTCTGGCTGTAGTTCTTGCTGTCTGGTTTCTAGTTGGGTATGCCTGTGCATATCTGGTAAAATGGTCTGTCAGGACTAGAACATTTTCAATGCCTCCCTTTGATGGTTCTAAAGACAGAAACTCGATACAGACAATATCCATGGGTTGAGTTGATGTTATACTGACAAGTGGGCTGGCGCGGGACTCCTTTGTCTTTCTGCAGATGCAGCGTTCGCAGTTCTGAACCCATCTGGCAATGTCATTGTCCATGTTAGGCCAGAAGAAACGCTCCTTGACAAGACTTGTGGTTCTGTCACGACCTTGGTGTCCACTCTCATTGTGCAGCAACTTAAGAACGACCTCTATTCCACTAAAGGGCAATACAAGTTGTTCAAATACCAAGGTCGGTGTCTTCCAAATCTTGTACAGAACGTCGTCCCTTATATTAAAGTTGTCCCAATGGCGCAAATACTTCTGGACTACACTGCTCTCCTTAGAAGAAAGCCGCCTGGTAGGCTTGTGTCCAGTCCTAAATATCGTCTTGAGTCGGTATAAGTCATCATCTGCATCCTGTTCTTGTCTCCAGTCAACAGCAGACAATGATGATGTTTCCTGTGTGGCATCTTGTAATTCTACCGGAAGACTATCTTCATTAATGGCAACACATTCAATGTGGTTGGTTGTTTGAAGTGTGCTGCAGATGGCTTTAACAACTGGCTGTGGCAAACGCGACAATGTGTCTGCATCAACGTTCTCCTTTCCCTTCTTGTATTTCAATGTGAAGTTGAAAGCCGCCAGAGAAGCTAACCAACGTTGACCTGTCGCATCCAATTTTGCCTTCTGCAGAACATATGTCATCGGGTTATTGTCCGTTCTGACTTCAAAAGATGTACCATACAAATAGTCGTGAAACTTGTCTGTAACACACCACTTGAGAGCAAGAAACTCTAGCTTGTGGGCGGGATAATTCTTTTCAGACGGTCGCAACCCTCGACTAGCATAGGCGATGACTTTTTCCTGTCCGTCCTGTTTCTGGTATAAAACTGCGCCAAGACCCTCGCCAGAAGCATCAGTACTGACTAGAAATGGTTGGGAATAGTCGGCGTATCCCAATACAGGCGGTGATGATAACCTATCCTTCAAAGTCATAAATGCTTCTTCCTCCGTCTGTCCCCATTTCCACGGTGTCTTCTTCCTCTTGCATCGGTTCTTCTTCTGTGTCGGATGTCCTACAAGGAGATCATTAAGTGGTCTGGCAATCCTAGCATAATCTTTGATGAACCGCCGATAGTAACCTGTAAATCCCAGGAATTGCCTAACTTCCTTGACGGACTTGGGAGCTTGCCAGTTCCTAATGGCACTGATCTTTCCAGGATCCGTTCTCACTCCCTCCTCCGAAACGACATGACCGAGATAAAGTACTTCTCTCTTAAGAAACTCACATTTGGAACCCTTGAGCTTGAGGTTGTGGTCTTCTAATCTCTGAAAAACATTCCCAAGGCGCTGCAAGTGTTCCTCAAACGTACGGGAAAAGATGATAATGTCGTCCAGGTATATGAGACATTCTCTCAAATGTAGCTCTCCCATTGTCTTCTCCATCAATCTCTGAAACGTAGCTGGAGCGTTGGTCAAACCGAAGGCCATGCGTTCACACTCAAAGAACCCAAGTGGTCCGAGAGAGAAAGCAGTCTTCTGTTTATCCTGTTCTCTTAGTGGAACTTGCCAGTATCCACTTCGAAGGTCCAGCTTGCTGAAATACTTGGCCCCTTTAAGTGTGTCTATACTCTCGTCAATTCTGGGGATTGAATATGCATCTCGTACGGTTCGAGCATTCAGCTTTCTAAAGTCGATGCAAAACCGCAGAGAGTTGTCTTTCTTCCGCACCAGAACCACGTTGGACGAAAACGGACTGTTGCTTTCTTTGATGGCACCAGCATTTAACATTTCCTTCACATGTTCTCTAACTTCATTGAACATGGCTGGTGGTATTCGTCGGTATGGTTCCTTGAATGGTGTTTCGTCAGTGAGCTCTATCTTATGTTCATCAAGATCTGTACAACCTAGATCTGTTAACCCTTTAGAAAATATGTGCGTCCATTGACCCAACATATCGGTAACAGTCTTCTTCTGGTCTTCATCAAGATCTGTATCTTCTAGCTTCACTCCTAGTTCTTGCAGTGTCTCTACTGTGTCTTCTGCATTCTGCTTCTTTACTGTCGGTGTATCCTCTGGTATCCAATGCCGTACTACCTTAGCCGCTTGTAGTTCACACAAGTTCATCTTAGGTGTGATGAGTATTGGCTTTACAGTCAAATTACAAACTCGGACTGGCACACGCTTGGTATTCCCTTTCTGTACTCCTTCAAGTGATACTACTCTTGGACAAATGTTGATCCTATTGTCAAATGATCCTGCTTCTGTAACAGCTGCGTCACATGTGTCCTTGACCCTAACTATACCAGATATCGTCGCAGTTTCATATGGCCTCAGCTGGAATGAACGTTTGTTAGTAGCCCTAACTGTTCCCAATGAGCTTGCCGATAAACTGTTAAAGGCACTTCTCCAGCCATCTGGTATGTCATCAGTCTCTTCAGTAGCATCCTTAAACACCCTGATAACATTGGTTCCTATAATAACAGGAGTTCCATTGTTAAAATCGGTATCAGACACAACAAGGATGGGCACTAACATGGATCTGTTGCGAAATGAAGGGACTGTAATGTCGCATTCAATGAAACCCATGTATGGTAGTCGCTGTCCTGTCGCACTCTGTATGTTGAGATTCACTCCTATGTCTTCTAATTTTCTAAGTTGTGGTCTCGGAAGAAGCGTCGAATATAGGTGATTTGATATAGTTGTAACCATACTTCCACTATCTATCAATGCGTTTGACTGTGTTGTGCCTATGTAAACTATATCTTCATTGGCCTCACCTACCAATCTGTTGTATAATGTCTGTATTTGTGGGCTTTTATTGTGTATGCCTCCTAACTGCCCATCGTTGGAAGCATCTACCAGTTTAAAGGCTTCTGAGGATAATTAGGTTGAGATGTTTGTTGATTCCTCTGTTGTTGTTGTTGTGGTTGTTGCTGTTGCTGATTCTGTTGCTGATGCTGCTGAGGTCTGTGTTGACGTTGTGGTTGCAGTTGTTGTTGTTGTTGATGCTTCTGTGGTCTTTGCTGTTGTTGTTGTTGCTCCTGCTGCGGTAGATGCTGGTGCTGAAATGAATCGCCATGTCCATAGTTCTCGTAACTACTAACTGGTTGTCCCCCATAATTGTAATATGCAGGTGACGGTGATCTTTGACCTCTGTTCCTGTCTAGAAATCTGTTGTCTGGTGATCTTGACTGTCTTGGAGAAGGAGATCTGTCATATCTGTAATTGTAATCAGTAGTCCTAGGTGAAGATGATCTGCTGTATCTGATGTTATTAAAGTCTGTTGATGGTGAACGTTGATTTCTCTTGAAGTCGTCAAAGCCTCTCCTTAATCTTTCAAAATTCTCATCTGATGATTCAATCTTCTTCATCATGTGTGTCATCTGAATTGTCAAGTTGTTGATACTTTCTAGCAGTTGTTGTCCCTGATCTTCAGCTTTCTGTATTGCCACAGTCGGCTCCTTAAATGTCACCTCTTTCTTCATTCCCTTTTCCTTCTCAACACTCTTCTCAACTAATCCCATCTCCTTTTCAACAATTCTCATCTCCTTTAAAAGTTCATCAAAATCCTGGGCGGAATCGAAACGATGTCTTGTTGCAGCTTTCAAACCATCACATCGGATCCCATGCCAGAACTTAGACCTTAGCATCTGTTGTTCCGTCCCTTCCTGTACATATCCTCTTCTCTTGCACTTTGTCATCAGCTCCTGAATCCTAATACCCCATATGGAAACCGATTCCTCAGGACGTTGATGCTGGTTGAAGAACTCTTGCATAAGGCAATCATCAGTAGCCACGTTGCCAAAAATGGTATCCATCTTATCAAGAGTTTCCTGTATACTTGCAAATTCTCCCAATGCCAGTAGCACTCTAGCTGCATTTCCTCTCAGAGAGTTTCGCATTGCATGCTGTATATGGCTGTAAGAGTTAGTCTCCTCAAGCATCATACATCTACATTCATGACGCCACATGTCATAACTAACCTCCTTGAGTGGAGTTGGTTCTTCACCACTAAATGGCGGAAGTCTTGGAGGCTGTACGTATAGTCCTCGATTCCATGAGTCCCTTTGCTCTATAGGCAATGGAGGTCTTGGTGGTGGATGTATCTCCATCTTTGGATTCTTCTCATCCGCTGACACTATACTGTATCTTCCTGTATTCTTCAGATAATCTATCATAGTCTTTTCAAATTCCTCTACATTCTCATGTGATCCTTCAGCCATAATGAATAATCAATATGTATACTATCACAGTATACTATAATATGTATGTGTCTATATCACGTTATATTGTTTTATAATTCTTTCACAATCTCCTTAAAGTGTCAATATCACCGTGCGCTAACTCCTAACCCAAGTGTTTCTACTCTCCAACAGCAATAACCAAGTCTAGCAGCCTTTTAATGCTGAATTGCTTTACTAATAATCAATCACGTTAATGCACTATAGCACTTAGAGCATAACTATATCACCTTATTAGTATATTACCATGAAGTAAACAACAAAACACTTCACAAGTCAACTTTCTCTTCAATTCATAACACAGTGTCACTTGATCAATTGTAAATTCACAACAGTTATTATCTCAAAATAATGTAAACAATGACCGCAATCAACCTGTATAATGGCAATGTTTACATGCAATTACCCTTAACACGACTTATTTACTAAGTTTACATCATTTAAATTCACAAATGATTAATTATATTTGGCTATCACAACACTATCAGTATATAAACACCCTGAAACCTAAATTCAATTGCTCTGTCTAACTACAAAAATGGTACCAATTCCTACCTACAAAAAAATAATAGAGCAACCAAACTCAGTTTCCGTATACACAGTCCATACTGAATTATATGTTGTAATACCGCATACACCAATCAATAACTAATTTTCAAATCTTAAACACCAATTGCATCAACTGTCTTACCAAAACCACACTTCAACAAAATAGTATCTTCTTCTGTAAACAAATAATTGCCGATTACTATTAATATATTCTTGGTAAATACCAACAATGCTACTAATAATATTCTAAACGCGAACTATGTATATTTTGTTCAATAATATACAACACAATAGTACAACATTTGAGTACATCTCATAGATGCTATCAAAGTTAATGTACTACGCTAAACACTATGCATAAACACATCTTTGTTAACATTCGCTTGATGTTTACAAACATGAGTACGCTACTACTACTACTGTGCGTATTCTGAGTACACGATGTATTTACACGTAATCAGTGTAAACAATAATGTACTTTTCCAATATTGTCAAAATATTTTACCTAATAAACACTGTCCAGTGTATATTATGTACTGCAGAAAAAACAATTATCTGTCCAGTCTGGATTAAATCAGTGTTACCTGTAGATTTACTATCAATAAATTTACCTGTAAAATTTATCCGATAAAGCTTAAATGACCTGTGACCTGCCGATCACAACAATGACATGGACGTAAACAAATTCACACCAGATGTATATGAATGAATAGAATAATGAACAGATAAGAAGAGAAAGAGAGATGTTTACCTTTTCAGTCGATCTATATCCTCCTTAGTTGTCCAACTGTCTAACTACAACGTGCAGTGTTTAGTGCAAATATTTGGTTAGTGGCAGGAAAATCGTTTAATTAAATAATAACTTTTGGAAAATGGAAAAATTCTACAATATTTAACCTATCCTTAAACTGAATCCTTATTACACTCAAAAACCTATTTCTTAATATCTCTATACAATATACGTATAACTCTCCTGATTATTCGTAACATACATGGGCAAGATAATTACTTAAAGATTCCAGACTGGTCCTGAAAGGTCTTGTAGAATGAATTTCAGAATAGCGTTAATAGTATGACTTAGATAAATATCCAATATATACACTGCAATGTAATGTCTGTATCACAAGACAATGAGATGGACAATATACTGCGCTATCACTTAATGACCAATCTGAAGTCTATGCATACAGATATTTTATGCAATTACAATATTAAGCATTACATATATTTACAAATTACAAACAATGATACCAGTCTGATGATGATGATGGTCCAGCGATGTTGTTGATTCTAACGTTATAATGTTCCACGCGAATGTGCACACACTAAAATGTATCTAGATATATCTGTTACACGCCGAAAACACTAGGTTCAATATACCCTGGGGTTAAACGTCATCCATGCCCTCCGATGTCACTCTACCCACATCCTGTCTCACGCTACAACTTACTACGACCTTCATTCCGCCATGGCACGTCTTGCACGGGTATACACTCACACAGACGTGTATAATAAACAAATAAGTCCAATTGCACTGTATACATTGTTCAGTACTCACGTTCCATCTTCACATGGCCAGTTATGTGGTAGAAGTAGAACAGTTTATTACGATGTCCAATTTCACATCTGCCAGAACATACTTCAGAGAACAACTGCCAGGATCACCATTGTCGCCGCCTCATTATGGGGGTGTTGAAGTATAACAAGATTCGTAGTTCTCTGTATATCTGAATATATATACTTTCTTTTACAAGATAAATATAACAATGCGAAATGGCAATAGCTTGTGTCCTTTCTCTACTGTGTCTTCTACATTTGGGGGCTCGTCCGGAATCCAGGACCGTGACTGTCAGCATGAAATAGTATGAAAATAAGTCTGATAGCCGGCCTGGAGTTAACTCCATCAGAAATTCAGAGACGAATTTCAATCTGGTGGAGGTGTATGTAACCGGGTACAGGTATATGGTGAAATATCGATTCCTAACTGTGTGTCCTCGATAGCTCAGTGGTTAGAGCCCTGGTACGGTAAACCAGAGACCCTGGGTTCGAGTCCCGGTTGAGGAACGATTTTTTCACCACCTGTTATATTTGGATAATGAGTTTTTGTTCAAATACCTCCTAGTTGACTTTGATATCAATCTACATGTATGTTTATACCAAAGCATCTGCCTAAGTGTTAGCACTTATGACTTCTCTACACTATATGCAACCTTATCACATCACCTGATCAAAGACAAGCTTATTGCTCTTATTCAAAAAACATTCGCTGGGGAGAATACTACATAATTGGCCTGTAATAATATTAAAACGTTTTTCACTAATGGCAATTTAGACAATTACACTATTTGGACTAACATCATTAACTATCCACACCTGGAGATGTACTTCGTGCTACCTCATACGGGGTGTATATCTCCCAGCTCATTTGATTTGCTAGAGCGTGTAATGATGTTATAGACTTCAATGATCGAAATCAAGGGTTTTCGTTATCACAAACTACGTAGATCTTTCTCTAAATTCTACCGCCGCAACGAGGGCTTGCTGGAAAAGTACAAGACAAACCTTAAAACACTTCTTCGACTAGGCATATCACAACCCTCATTGTATAGAGATGTGGTCTATAAACTTCGAAACTTAAAGGGGTCTGACGGGTTTCCTGACCGCTTTATAAATTTAATCAGGAAGTTCGTCAGAAAAGGATATAACCCTTTGATTTTACAGCGCACTGCATGTTTGGTGATTGATCCCTCTACAGTCAGTCATTACGCTTCACTTTTCACTTGTACGATGACTGGACTACCTCTTGGGACTCTATGATTGTACATACTGAAACCCCAACTAAGGGAGGTGGGTGCATGATCTTTCGTCCCTCGGGTTTTCTGGTAGTACCCTAAATTGGTTTTCTCTTTAGCTGCAACTACTATGGTTGTTCAGTACCATTCTGGATACATCATGAGATGTTTATTATTTTGTATGTGTTTATTTAGTTAGTTTCTCAGGATGTGGACTTTATTGCTACAGAATTCCTTTTTATTGGATGTAATTTTGTTTACACTGTCTTGTCTATTTGGGCGCTGAAGACAGGATAATAGCGAGGATTGTGTGATTATAAAATCGATTCAAGCTAACCAGTAGGCCTTATTGCCTACTGATCGTTCCAAGTCGGTAACCCTGTCTTCACCACCCTTTCTGTTGTTTTTTGTCTCTTTCATTGTATTTTCAAGTCCTTGTTTGCAGTAAAGTGAGGACCTATGATGCCATTGCGTTCGGACGCTGAGGTTTCTATAGGACCCTATATCTCATTTTTGCCAATAAGTTTGTGAAGCACTCATCTTCCTATTAGATAATATTTTCGTCAGGTATGAAACGACCGTTTATAGACAAATTGTTGGTATCCCTATGTGTAAGAACTGTGCACCCTTTGCGGCAGATTTGATTTTATATTGCTATGAAAAGATTTCATGTTCAGTCTTTCACCAGATACCCAGGAAGATGTTATTGAGGCCTTTAATGACACCTCTCGGTATCTGAATGACATATTAAACATTGTAAACCCTTTCTTTTCTACTATGGTTAATAATACATACCCTCAACAACTTCAACTTAACAAAGCTAATATTTCTGATACTAACGTTTCTTTTCTTGATTGACATCTCTCCATTGACAATGGTGAAATAATTAGCAAACTATATGACAAGAGAGATGATTTTAATTTTGATATTGTTTATTATCCCATTAGATGGGGATGTTCTCCGAGCAACTTCTTATTGGGTTTATGTGTCTCAACTTATTCGTTTTTCTAGCGCATGTACTCGAGTTGAGGACTTTGATATTCGTAATCTTTGTATAACTAAAAAGTTACTCATACTCCATCAGGGTTACCGTTACCATAAACGTCGTAAAACCTTTGCAAAATTGTATCATCGTAACCCTGATCTTCTTTCCAAATATAAAAGTAATTTAAGAACTCCTCTGCGACAAGGAATATCACAACCTGACATTCATGATTTACAAACTTCGTAAGATCCTTGGCCATGATCATTTTCATACTATCTTTGTTAAACCTGTTAAAAAGTTTATCAAAAGAGGTTATGACCCTATCATTTTGCAACGCACTGCATGCTTGGTGGTGGACCCATTTACAGTTCGCCACTATGCTTTCCTCTTTAATTGTGCGATGACCGGACAGGCTGTGAACCCTATGATGATCAACATAAAGCGCAAAAGGACGGTGAAGTGTGATGTTTGTCTGCAGTCTTGTCTTGTCGTGTTCTCAATGGTTTATTCTCAAGTCACCAGTACCTTCTGTGTGGCTTTCTGTGCTATTGTTTGTTTATATTTATATATACATGAGCATCTTTGTGTTTTGCTTATATTGCCTATTAATGCTGCCTTGTTGGTTAGAGAATAGTTCATGGCGAGGACTTCTTTATTTACACTGTCCCGTTTTATTGGTTGACAGTAGGGTAATTGTGAGGTTAGGTGCACCCTAGAACCAGGTTTAAACTCCAGCGGCCTTTTTTGCCACTGACCGTTCCAAGGCGGTAGCCCTATTTCAACCCCTTTTGTGTTTGCGATGTCTTATTTTACCTTTTATTAATCTTTAAATTTGATTACATTATCAGTTGTGATATGTAAGACACAGACCCTGTGTAATATGAGCCTGTGTACATTATGAACTACTTGTTTCAAGCAACCCACAGAACAATTTTATTACATGAGCACAGGTGAATGTATTTTATTTAACTGCAATATGGCATTAGTAGGCGTAAGTTTATTTTTGAGGTTTGTAAACATTTGCAGACATACCAGTTTTTATTCACAGACTTTTAAGTAAATATAAAAATACACATATATAAATCCAAAGCTCTAGATTAGGATTTTACTATATGGATTTGTTATCTATAATTCTTTCATATATATAACACAAATTACACCATTCATGTTTTCTTAATATCAATATGTTTAACCTTTATTTGCTTTTTTCCCCTTCAGAATTATTTTAAATTGTACAGTTTCAACTAAAACGTAAATTGTCAAATTATGTTTTTGTGTACACATGTGTGTATGTTTTGTTTTGTTTGTGTTTCCTTATTTACTTTGCCACACTTTGGTCAATTAAATCAAGCGATATTAAATACGAAAACATATCGTCAGGTTAAATATGAAAACATATGGTCACGTTAAATATGAAAACATATGGTCAGGTTAAATATGAAAACATATCGTCAGGTTAAATATGAAAACATATCGTCAGGTAAAAGCTTTTTCGGGAGGACTATTAACTGAACGGATATAAATGTACAGAAGCGATTACAGTACCTATTAATTATACATTATGTCAACACGGTTAAAGATCTACACATAAACAAGAAACCCGTCTATAAAATACTCGTTTTGTCAAGCATAACTTTTTTTCTGAATATGTTCAAATCGAGTCTTGCATCATATGGTAAATGAACATATTCTGCTCACGAATGACAAGTACGGAACAGTTTAAAAATAGAACAATACATTCTAAAGATGGCGATTGGCAAATGTTTAAACGCTATATATCTATGTTTCGCTACGCTTTGAAATATTAATAAATCTTTAGCGTTTTTCTTAAATATATTTTTGTTTCTAATACGCACAGTACAAACACGTTTGCCGGGAAATGTCAGGGAATTAGGTTTTGTCATTGTCCCTGTCTTCCCAATTTTCCAGAGTCTGTGGCCACCATGTCTATTTGAAGCAGTGAGCCCAATGCTTAATTGTATATTGCTGACACAATGCCACCTATTTACATCATACTGGGAATACCTGTCCTTAGCAATACCCTTATAATACCCTTATAATTCCGATAAGGGAGCCACCAGTACCATATTTATGAAGTATGACTTGGCCGGGGATAGAACCCGCAACCTCCTGCATGCGAGGTACTAGTATGCCACCGTGGCGCTTTCCTAAGAAAGTGACCGTTAATCTTCAAGTGCTCACACAATAGGTTAGCCCCAAGTCCGGGGCCTGTCAAAATCCGAGCGTCAACGTATAGACTTTCGGCTGGTGATGTACGAAAGGCACCCAAGGCAAGTGGTAATCCCTGATTATGTACAAGATAAAGCATCTGCGCGTAAGACTTGCGAGCCGATCCATATACTATTGAGCCGTAGTCCAGCTTGGATCTGATAAGAGATCTACAATGAGATGAAAGCACTGGGAGTAAACCAGGTATCAGTGCAACTTGATTCTCGACGAAAACCAGTCACGGTTGCTCAACGAAAAGTCAATACTGCATGTATTATGTAGTTATGCGGCATAACAATTCTATTGTATAAATCTGTCATGGTGTCCTTACGATTACAATTCCAATGTTACGATTTCTCCCTTGCAGTGTCACGGACTTTCTACGACAATTACAGGGTTATCTAATGGAGGGAATCGTAGCTACTAGTAGGTTTGATAGTGTGATGGAAGTTTCTTTTGAAGAAGGATCTTCCATATGCATAAAAGAAGTAAATGTTAGTACATCGATGGAAGATGAAAGTGATGAGTCCACCTTAAAGGGATACACGGCAATCGAGTTAGTTTTACTTTTTCTACATAATATGGCATTTGTTTAATCAATAATATGAATTATAATAATAGTATAAGGCAACTTTTTTTTTGCATATTACTAACAGTAATATATTCAAACCCATGGAAGAATAACGAAGAAAAGTTGAACAATCAGCATTGTATTTCAATATATGTAAGTAGGTTTAAGTCAAATGATACTGGATTAATAAATTGAAAGGCTTATTTTAAAGCTCAACTCGGGGCTAGATGCATAAACGGTAGCAAGCTTTTGTCACTACCGTTCATGAGTAATTACAGTCAAACCGAGACTGCAACATTGTTTTAATTATAGTGTTCGGCGATTTCCAAATTTCTCATTTAATGCTTTCTCCCTTTAACAGGTACACCAGTGAATACAGACGTGTTGTATGTTGGTATTAACACAACACTAGCAAACACATGGAATATTAAAAAAAAATAATAACATGATGGGTATGACAGATATATGAATATTTAGTAGCGTCACAATAGTCTTTGACACTAGTGTGCACTTAGACCAGCCTACACAAGCCGCATGAATTCATGTATGAAAGCCGTATTGGCTTTTATTAATAACATCATTTGGTGATATCACCTATTGGAATAGGCGATATTATGTAAATATCACATCCTCTTGAGGGTGCCAGTAGATATTATCAACCCGATAGCCGAGGTCGACATTATCATTTCGAGGGTTGATTAATATCCACTCAAGAGGATGTCATATTTATTTTATTATGCCGAACAAATAGTCCTAATATACTTATATACTCGATAATGAAGAAAACATTGTTGTTGAAAAAATCTATTTTTGGAACTGACATTTTCAAAAAGCTAGCGTGATGATATATTACGCTATCACCCGCAATCACGCGTTGAGGATGATAGCGCGAAATATCCGACCGGCAGGATATTGGGATTTTACATGGAGTGTATAATAACAACAAATGGTGTTTACCAACTCAATACGACACCCCATACTGATGTTTGTTTTCATAGTTTTAAATTCTTCTCATGCTGAACAGTAAGCAGCTAAGTGTTGGTGTGAATCACACTATGTATCGTGTCCGTATATGTTAAGTGGAGCGCTGTGGTCTAGTGGTAAAGCGTTGGACCCATGATCCAAAAGTAGTGGGTTCGAATCCCGTTATTGCCATAAGCGTTGTGTCCCTGAGCAAGACACTTTATCTGCATTGCTTAGTACTGATTCTACTCAGGAAGACATCGAGAGTGATTCATATGAGTTCATAGAGCTTTCGTTACAATCGATGTAAAATAAATAAGTTTAAACTAAATGGAATATTTTAATGATTAATCCCGTAATTTCATTCAACTGTCTATATAATTGCCTTTTTCCTGTCCCTGTGATTTTCAGTACAATGTCTAACCGCTTATGTACATGATGAAAACCACAGAGAATAGTGTTTAGATCTGCTAGTTAGACTGGGGTAAGAGAAAAATCGTCGTTTTGTGACCGTTACATTAAAAATGTTTCGTCGAGAGGCCGTGACACTTTCAGGGAGAAACCGTGACATGCATGTTTTTAAAAAACAGTTCTTTTTAACCCTATGACAAACAATATGAACTAATTATTATTTTCTACTGATTTGTATACACGTTTTGATAAAGCATAACGTATTAAAGTGCTATACGTTTTGAAGTTTTTAAGAATTCTTTCATTTTATAAATTGATGTATAAAATGTGGTTTATATAAAAACTATGCAAAACACTTTTATTAAACATAATTAGTTAACTCATATTAACTTATTTAAGGATGTATTTTGCGTGAAATCTCTCTAAAAATCAAAACGCTTACCATTCGTGGCAAAACCGATATCACTGTCGATGAGCAACCGTGACTGGTTTTCGTCGAGAATTCATTTGCGCTGATACCGAGATCACTTTTCGATCAGCTCCACAATTAGTGTTTGCAACAACTGTTTATGTAGTTGACAAAAATGCATACAATTATTTTAGATTTAGAAAATTTAAAACCATTTTCATAAAGACCAAGACCAAATCTGAAGTGTATTGAGACATTGCTGTAGTTTCTCAATAATTTTCATGTTTTTTACACGATATCATATAATAAAGTGGTCAACATATAGAGAACAATCCACACGAGGATTAATGCATTTCACTATGCTGTTAATTTGTATATTAAAATAATGTTGAGAGAATACTGTCCTGTGGCACACCCATCTCCTGTTAATAAATATCAGAGAGGGTTGTACCCATTCGGATGCGAAAATGGCTATTTTCAAGAACATTGTCTATACCTATATTGACCTAGGTCAAAAAGATCTTTCATAATACCGTACTTCCACGCAGTATCATAGGCTTTCTCCAATTCAAAAAAATATAGCGACTAGGTGTTCTTTCTTTAAGAAAGCTTTGCTAATAAATTACTCAAATCGAATGAGGTTAGTAGTATAAATAGTAGCGGTATAGGGCCAGTTTTCCCTCGCGGGGAACGAGAACAACTAGTGAAATATGCCAGCGGAGACTCAGGCGTAACTCTCATTCACACCAAGATCTAAATGTAAGTCACGCCTAAATCAACACCAACATATTTCACTAGTTTTTGCTATTTTAATAACATAACATTTGCAACTCATTAAGCAAAGTCAGACGGAACCGGGCAGAATTCTTCATCATCAATTTGCATAGTTCAAGATATTATTTAATATTTTCAATATCCTTGAATGGAACCCAACTATTGAAATCTTCATTGTAACCCTTCCATTTAATCAACGCTTGTTTCTTTTTGTAATCACGTCGTATTACTTTTTCAATCCTGAATATTTCTTGCTTTGCTTTTATCATTTCTAATTCATAAAGGCTTCCATCAATGTTTTCGTTGTTAAATCTTTTATTTTGTATGTCACAGGATTTGTGTTTTGAATTTCACCAACAATAAATATTTCTTCAGTCCAATTTGGGGTATAACCTTTCTCAAACGTTCTTTTATATTTGCCGATTCTAACATTATCCCCTATTTTAAACTTTGGCTTAATTTGATTACTTCTCATTTTTCCATACAAGTTGAAATATACCGTTCCTTTTTTTTCTCATCACTAGCCTCAATCGGCGCCATTTTAATACTCCGATGTTTTGTATTATTATACTTATCAAGCATTTCTTGTAACACGTCTACATATGTGTTTGTATTGTTTGCTGTGAAATATTTCCACATCCTCTCTTTTAATGTTCTGTTAAATCGTTCAATTACTACAGTTTTTCCGAAATTAAAAGTGTGATACATTTTGATATTATTATCATCAAGAAATTGCTTAAACATCTTGTTGTAAAATTCCACACCTTGATCAACCCAAGACAATTTACACTGTCTTCCTGTACTGATTATCTGTTTGAATGCTTTGGTAATTTCTAAACCAGTTTTATTTGGAACGGGTACAACCCAAGCAAATTTACTAAATAAATCAATAACAGTAAGCAAGTATTTAGTACCTTTATTATACTTTGAAAACGATTGCATGTCAACCAAGTCAGCAGACCATATTTTATCAATTTCATTAACAATCACACGGCGTTGAGTGAACTTTCTTCGTATAGGCTTATGAAGTTCATCAGCTAACTTGTCAGTCCATTTCAACGCCTTTTCTCGTTTTTTGGCTCTCCAAGTCCTAGTTTATATTTTGCACTAATTACAGGCTTGACTATCAAATTTTTAGCAATCTTTTCTCCAAAATTTAAGACTTGCTAGATTTCAAACCAGTAAGCATGTTTTTATCACACATTGATTTATTACTAGGATTTTCATCATAACAAATATCATCATCTTTGCAAACAGCATCTAATTCATTTGAAGGTTCTCCACTATCAAGCGGATTACCGGGACCACCATATTTATAACCAGGAAGTGTTAGCCCTTTTGTGGGTAACAAAGGGAGCAAAGCTTTATGAATATCAATATTTCCACCTTCTGTGTTTTTAACAAACTTTGTTTTAGTAATACCACACGACGCACAAGTTGCTCTTAACATTTTTCTACCATTTTTTGCTAAAACATACTTTGGATCAACATTTTCAGTAACCATTTTTCCTTTTATACAGTAACTCATATATAATATGATTAGATTAAACTTCATTTACAAAATATGATTTTATAATGTTTTCATTTTCTGTTGGTTTGTATGGTTTTAATAATTCGTAAAGAATATCGTACACACTATTTCCTTCTTGCAACTTTTTGACAAAGTACAAACAGAAATATCCGCACAGGACACTTGTTTTATCTTGATATTGAATGGTGTTGTATTTTATATCAGGTATGTAAGTTAAAACTTCTTTTGGTGGGCTCAAGCCAAACGGATCGAAGTAATAATTATCATAGTAACAAGTCCAGTGTGTACCAGGCCCAATATGATCATCAAGATTAATAATGCCACATTCTTTTTTATTTTGTGTTGTTGGTAATTTGTTCTTGCTAAACACTCCCCTGAATTTCTGTATACCTAGCTGCTTTACCCACTTTATTATATCTAAGTTAGAGATAGGCTCGTTTTTGAAACTTTTTTTTATGAATGAAATACTTCTATATGGTCTAATTTGCGAGTCTACTTGCAAACCTTTTCCACGATCAACTCTTAATCCTTTTCCTTTTCTACTTACTTGCAAACCTTTTCCAGTTAAACCACTAATAAGACATCTAATCAATGGAATTCCTAGCGATGCAAGCATTCCGAGAAATCCCCGTCTTGTTGGTGTTGCCTTGTCAGTTTAATAGGGCAACAACCTTCAGATTTTATTATCTTTTTTATTTGTGGCAGTGTTAATGTATTATTTGATTCAAGTAGTAGTGCTTGCTTTTTGCCACTAGGAATAGTTACCATCCCATTTCCGAATAGTTTGCCAATTCCGGTACTAGCCAGACCACTAAGTGCTCCTGTTGCTAGAGGTCCTAATACTTTTGGAACAAATTTAGCAACTGTTGGTAAAATTGTTTTAGTCAACAAACCAGCTAATGCACCTAAAAAGCCTCCATTCTTGGACTGAGATCTCATTTGCGATTTTGATATATTTATGTCTAATCCCTGCCCACCAGATTTAGCCTTATTAATATTGTTAATCTGGGTAGCTGTAAGTAGCAAAGGAAAGTTTCCAGTTAGTTGGTTATTTTTTAGCCTGAGCGTTAATTCACTTTTGTTTTCATATGCTTTTGCCAGACTTCGTTTCTGGCCATCTGATAAATTTACTGAATAATTTACGTAAGTCATATATATTATAAGTTAGATTAAACAATAACTAGTTCATTCCCGACAGTATCAATAACAACATCTTCCTCATGTAGAACCAGAGTATAAACTTTATATTGAGCAGCAGGAGGTATATTTAATTTATATCTTAGAATTAGTTCTTTTGGATCAATAGTGACTTCATTTTTCTTGTAACTCAAATCGAAATACATCATTCCGAAAAGAGTTTTAAAATTGCTCACGTTTATTATAGTTCCGGTGTTTTTATCATTTTGTTTGTAAGAATAATTAATAACATCTCTGAATATTCTTACGATATTATCATAACTGTATTCGATTTCTGGATAATGAACTCCATATCCAACTTCCAGTCTAGCTGATTGTAAATAGCAGTTAGTATTAGCAGCATTTACCTTAAACGTATCCAAAAGATGAGGATTTTGTTTTTGAGAAGAACTCTTGTCGGCCCTTTGCAAATAAACAAACACATGTTTGGGATTTTTAACACCAGCCGTTATTCTAAATACGGATTCAGTTGCGTCAGAACTTCCGATCTCTTGTATCATTTCACGGAGGTAAGTCCATCTTGTTGATGTCATATGATTTGTCATTAGGTAACTTAAACCATCTGAGTTAAATATCATGCTGGGTATCCACAAAACTAATTTATTAATAACTACCCAGCCGTCATCACCACCTGCTTTGAAAATTAGCACATTATCATCTGTGAGTTGCAAGCTGATTTGAATCTGACTAGGAGGAAGCATGTTCGTTTCCAAACCCTCAAAGAAGGAATATTTATTTAATGGAAATATAGAATCAACTTTTTGATTAGTTATGATTAAAGAATGACGAGCAGCAAATCCTAGGTTATAACCAGCTTGACCATCTCGAGATTCTGCCACAGCCGTGGTATCTAAATAAAAGTATTCATTTGTTCCGGTTGTCTTTACATAATCGTCAGAAATGTCAGCAAGCTTTTGACATTAACAAATCTGTGAAGATTATTTCCATCGTAAACCATTTTTCCATTTTGCTTTACTTGCATTTGATCAATCAGTGAAGCCGTATCGTTAATTAGAGCAATATCATAGGCGGCTGCAAATGCAGCTCCATCAGCAAGCTTGTTTACTCGAAAACTGATTTCAAAATATGCGTTATACCAATCAAAGTAAGAACTTCTGTCATTTAGTGTTAACCGATAACCACTTTTCATTTGTCTGGTATTATTTCCTGGTTGTGTTACAGGAGTATCTAACTGAATAGGTACATGTTCGTATCTAGTATTATATTGATTACTTCGAGACATCTATATATACTAGTAATCAGATTATTTTTTATTAATTAATCGATTAATTCTTGCATGAATTCCTCTTCCGGATAGTAATCTGGTAATGTTTGTATTTACATCTTCTTCAATTACATTATCAGCCGCAACTTTAGCTGCATCTTTTGTGGCAGCTTTTGTAAGTTCTTTTAAAATTATATCACCTTTTGGTTTACTAGGTTTAATAACTGAAACTAACTTATCAGCAGCCATTTTTCCTACTTCATCTCCAAGTTTTTTAGAACCACTCTCTAAGATTTGTTTTCCAGCAGTTTCTAATGCTTTTTTACCTGCTGTTTTCGCAGACTCACTAAATATCTTTGATCCAACTTTTGACAAAATGTCAAATATGCCAGCTCCAGTTAATCGATCAACTTGAGTATATGTTCCCGAGCTAGTGTCATAAACTTTTTTAAACGTGCCATATAACTTATGTTACATTAATTCCTTTAAAACAAATCGAAATGATGTGTGGACACCATTAAGATTAATAATTTTACCGGAGAAGTCGGTTATGTAAATATTAATACTGTTAATGATTGTTTTGTTTACTTCACAGAACCCGACTCTTATCGGTTCATCTTTGAAAGGATATGCTCTCGCAAGATCAGCTGTGCGTATTTCATAAATGACATCTCCATATGATCCATCAACAGTAGAATTACTTATCAAATCACAGTGGATATACAACGTATCTATAGAATTTGTTATGTTTGGTGTCACAGGTCCAAATTTAGTTTCTCTGATAACTGCATCTTTGTCAAACCCGATCAAGGTATGAAAGTTTGTTTGACTTAAATCAAGCATGAAATTATTATGAATGGTAACCAAACATTTAAAACTTGATAAATCAAACTCAATTCTTATCGGGACAGGTGAGTCATCGGTTAAATCATTGTTTACAGACAATGTTTCTTTTATGTAATTATCGATATCAGCATAACTGTAATTTCCATTTGTAAAAATAATACTTTTCCAATCTGTTCCATTGTGATACCTTATCACTTTGTTATTAAAATCTTCACTAATATTGTACCACGAGTAAGTCATAGAATTAATCTTATCAAGTCCAATGCCACACTGTTTGTTCTTACCTAATATTAATGGTCTGTCAAATACAGTTGTAAAATTACTCGGTGTATTCGAGCTATTAATTATTGACGCTTTCTCTGATGATAATACAATTTTTTGTTCCATTATACATATTAGTAGAAAAAATTAATCACCTTTGTAATACAGTTTAAAGCTTGATTTTTCAAAATTGAAAACTTGAGTGCTATGTCTTATTCTTGGAGAGATGGCCCAATCGTGAGATTTCGGAAGATATGCTTCAAGTGTTTCTTTTAGTATTCGTTTACCATTTTTGGGTCAGCAAATGACTCTCCGTAGCCTATATTAAACAAACTAAATTTTTCTACATAATTGTCTGTATTTGTAACTGTATATGTAAGGTCTGCTTCAACTATATAACGCACGGGTTTTACAATTGTTACGCCGAGGGGACGTGTACCAACACCGAGATATTCTGTAGCATATATTTCACTTTTTATAAGCGGATTGGTTACAAAAGTATGATGCATAACCGGCATGATCATCCATGATGCTTATATCATCATCTATTGTAGCTTCAATAATTAGAATCCGACTTAAATAGTCTACTTTTACTTTCAAGCCGTCAATTATACCAAGAACTGCTGTGTGTCGACTATCAGACTTTTGATTATGTTCTTTAATAAAAGCTATTTCGCCGTCAAAAGCTTTGCTCCTTTCATCCTGAGCAGCTTTCAGTTGCTTTGAAACATCATCAATAGCAGTCTCAAGTTTATCAGTGTTAACCAGTTTGCTCAAAGCAGTCTCTAGCGACTTACCGTCAACCATTTTCTTTTTGATGTCTTCAAATTCTTTGTTGATATCAGCAACGTTGGTGTTTATCTGCTCATTTAATATTTTAATTTGAGTTACTTCGGCAGTAAAAGCAGTTCTCATTTGTTTTGAAGCATCATCAATACCAGTTTCTAGTTCATTGTTATCAACCATTTGTGTATTGATTTCCCCAATCCGTGTATTAATATGTTGAACACCAGCTCTTATTTGTTCACTTAATTTCTTGTAGTTTTCGCTATCTTCTAATCCTTCTTCTTTCTTTTCTAACTCTTTCAAAGCATCACCCAAAAGTTTTATTTCATCTTTCAATCCATTTTGAATTTCAATCATTTTCCCACGGTTTGCTTTTAACTTTGTTTGTATCAGACTTAGTTTATCTTCAACACCTGTTGTAATTTTTTTTATCATGTCTGGAATTTTATAATCACGTATGATTCTTGTTATTCTTCTTTGACAATATTGCTTTGTTATCGCATCATCTGCTTTTGTCGGATTACCAACATTGGTAATTTTATATTATCCATGTTGAGATCACTTCTCAAAACATTTTCCTGGTTTCTACCCTTGTGAAGATAATTAACCAAATGTTTTTGTTTTACAAACTCAGACAGCACAATGCCAACATTTGTAATATTAACACTGCCAGTAGTAACTTCGTCGCCAACATCGTTAAAAAGCACCATTATATATAATATGATTAGGTTAAATATCACCAGTGAAGTTTCTTTTGATCAACTTCCTCGGGCGATCAAGATACAAAATGTCCTACTGCTTGTCAGTAGCTTTTTTTTGTACTGATCTTTGCTGACATCTTGTTCTTTGGAAAGCATACCAAGCTCGCGATTAACCGGAGTTGCAAAGAAGATGTAATGAGAACAGTTCAAACGAATGTCTTTTGGAGTTTTGTAATAAGATTGAGATAAATAAATTACACAACAATTTTTGTGTCTTCCCTTGATGAAATAATTAATAATATCGTTTTGATTGCATTCACAAACATAATCATCAAAAATGGCTATCTTCTGATTATCTGAATCTAAGGAATCCACAGGGATAACTTCATCAATTGAACATTCTAATATATCTTCAACTGGGATTTTATTCTTTTTTACTATCTTTTCAAGTTTTTGTGATAAGTTCTTATACTTTAACTGTTCCTAGTTTTTAGCAAACAAGTAAATCTTGTCATAGTATACTAAAGGTTTCAATAGCATGTGAACTAATGTGTTTGTCTTGCCAGAACCTGAATTACCACAAATTAACATTCTAATATAACAGTCTGGCATAAATTTCCATATCTGTTTAAAAGTACCGTTTTCTGTCTTCATGTCATAGTTTGGAATTTGCATTATAGTAATAGTCAGATAATAGTAATATTATCTAACTATTATTATATATGTCTAAATTGTATTGTGGAATAAAACAAATACCCCGTAGTCAACGACTTGGAACAGAACTAGAATGTTTTAAAGCTAATCAAGTTAAATATTACGGATTACAAAAAGTTAAGATGAATATCCCAGGACCTACAAAACAAAAAGATGCAGATCCTACTGTTTGGAGACCAACAAGGAAAAATCCAGAAAGTCTGTCGAAAACAGTAGAACTACCAAATATTATTTATTTGTTAGGATAAGAAGCAGAACGAAAACACATACATAAAATGTTAAGCAAATCTGAATCTCCCAGTGAGATAACACGTCTTGAAAAGAAGCTGGTTAAAAAACAAAATGAGTCTGAAAAAGCGCATGCAAATATTAGATTCATAAGAATTTTTTTAAAAGAAGCTAAACCCGCAGGTAAACCTGCGGCTAAGAAGAACAAAAACTCCGAGGCGAATATCCAATCTTGCAGGAATAATAAAAGACATAACCCCGGAGAAATGGATTAAAATACAAAAAGATGAGGCAGCTAAGAAGAAAACAAGAACTCCGAGGCGAACAGCCAATCAGGGAATAATAAAAGACATAACCCCGGAGGAATGGATTAAATTACAAAAAGATGAGGCAGCTGCTAAGGCGCGAAGATTAAACCGATCTTAAACTTATCTTAACTTATCTTAATTTATCTTATTTTAATCTAACCTTATATTATACATGTCGTTGTTAAAATGGAAAGAATTAGCAGATAAAATGAAAATATTAAATAATCTTGTTAAAGAATTTGAAAATAAAGTTATTCAAAAAATACTAGAAAAAGGAGCTAGTCGTGATTTGTACAAAGAAATATTTAAACCTGTAACTAGCGAAATAAAAAGTCAGTCAGAACAGCTAACAGAGCAGTTAGCTTCTCTTTCGGAAATAAGTCAGCAATTAGCCGCTCTTCCGGCAGCAATAGGTGAGGAAGCACAAGAAAAACAAATGTATCAGGGATTACCCCAGTTATTTGCTGAAGAATCAACTACTGGTGATATAAATGCTGGAATCGACAAAGAAGTGTTTGATTCACATGACTTACCCTCACCATCAAGCATAGCCAGAGATAACTCAAAACTTGGAAGCACACTCAGAAAGGTTGGCGAGATTATTCAACAAAATGGCCGTGATAGGGCGGTTTTTACTAGCCAAATTAAAACAGAAAAGAATGCAATCGCGAAAGAAAACTATAAACAGGCCAGGAGAAACCTACAAAAAGAGTCAGACGCTTACAATTTATAGAGAAAGAATTGATGCACTGCTTGTGCATAGTGAAGTTTTTTCAGGGAAAGGATTACAACAAAATAAAAATTCTTACAAAGTCGACAACGATGGCTACTATGGAATGTTGCAAATTGATTTACCTAAGCTTGTTGGTCATCACAAGCTTATTGCCAAACAAGGAGAAGCAGTTGTGCTAGATCTAAAAGTAGATGATATGATAATTGTATAGACTTGATAACAAATCGTTACAATAATAAAAAAACTTATTCAAAGCCGTCTCAAAATGCTTTTAAGAAACTAACAGAATTATCTGGTTTACCAATTCATAAAGGTTCTTCAAAGTTCAAAAAGATTTTAGGAGGTTGAGTCGATGTTGAATATTGCAATAGTCCTGGTGATTTGGTTAATGACCTTGAGTTAGTATGCGGAAGTATTGAATCAGGAAATAATAGTCCGCAGCTAATAAATAAATGTATTAGCATAATCGATGAATTATTAAAAATAGGTAAAATATCATCCAAAGAACATGAGCAACTATTTTCTAAATATCTTGATTAAATTATTGTCTAACTGTAATTATATATGACACAAATTACTAACAAGGAAGAATTAATTGATCATTAGACGCGGCTTGTGGCTGCATACAGACGCAGTTATAAATTGTGCGGCATTATAAACACAACATTACAAATTACCAGTGGAATAATTGGTTGTACTGCTGTATTGGCATTGGTTCCGGCAATTCCTGTTTTCATAGCTGTAGTTGGCGCAGTTCCTCCAATAGTTGCTGTTTTAGCAAGAAAACAAGAATAGCAGAAAAAAAGACTTTGTTAAAAACACATCATAGGAGTTTCAAAACACTTTTATCATATGTCCAAACAACAAAAGGACTAGAAAATGATGAGGAGGTAATTAGGATTGTCTTTAATAAAATATTAAAAATTCAAAAGAATGATAACTTCACGGAACCTCTGGAAATGTATATGAAAAGGATCAAGCTTAATGGACATTAAGCTAGTAGAGATGCTTCGTAGGAGCATCTGTTTGTTCAAGTTAAACGGTCATGGCATTCAGTCGTAATTCTTTTCTGACTTGTTTCCATATCCTATCGTACTTTTGTCTGGTTGTTTTTGTTTTAATCGGTTTTGTTTCATTTTCTATTTTCAATATTTTAAACTATTTCTGACAAATGTATTCAAATTTGATTGATCTTTTTCGACCTTCTATTTTATCCAAAATCATTACAATTTTGTAAAACAAATCTTCAAATCTTTGCCTATTTGCAGAAGACAAATCATATTCTACCAAGTATTTATCTAAATGGTACTTTCTGTGGTAAATAGCTTTCTTTCGGCTGTAATTGTAACCTGCAATAAGATTGTAGCCATTGTGAGTGCCACAATTAAGACAAACACGCTCGTTATCAAAAACTTCACAAGTATCGTCACACTTTATACATGCGTAAGTACACTTGAAACACAGCTTGGCTCTGGTACAATATTTACAAAGCTTCTTTTTATTAGTTGTGTAAAATAAGACGCACACCCCAGGAGGATCAATAATATCTAAAACTCTTTCACAATATTTGCATTTCATTATATTATAGTATAGCATTATATATTTAAATACAGGCTTAAAGAAATATTATCTTATGTAATTATATAAATGGAACGTATAGAAAAGAAAATCAAAAACTTTAAGAAAGATCAAACGGAACATGCAAAAACTATTGATTTTGAAGATATGAATAAACTTGAAAAAGAGTTGATAATTTTTTCAAACTTTCAAGATTTGACAGAAATAATCATAACAATGGTAAAACAACTAAAACTGTCATGGAAAATAAAAAAAGGAGATATAAACAAACTGCGTGCTTTTTGGAAAAAAACAAATTTCAGAGGCAACCAGTTGCCAACCAAAATTATACGAAGTTTCTTTTATTGCCTACTATGATGTTTTACTTAAGCAAGGAATTGAAATTATTATGTATGGTTGATTATTATGTATGGTTGATTAAAATAATATAATCTATAGTATATGGGAAGTTATGCAGAAAAAGAAAGTAAACACTTTGATGAGGAAAAAAAATAATACAATTTGGAGTAGCTGCCGTGTGTGTGTGTGTGTAATTCTAAGGTTTATAGTCCGTCCGCCAACGAACACGTCAGGGTATACCTGACGCGATGGGCACAATAGAGTCTGGACTTTTGGAGTAGCTGCCTTTAAAAGGCTCTCACAGATAAAATAAAACAGGATATTGATAGTCATAGGGAACTTAATATGAGACACTTGGAAAAAAATATTGCGGCTTTTAAAAAAGATTGGACGGCTGGACTTTTGGAAAAACCAAAATTGGAGAAAAGATTTGACAACATGTGGACGATTGATATATATATATCAAAGATAGCAGATGATAATACAATTATGGAAATCAAAGATTTTAGTACCATTCCTAAAAGCTTTTTAATTTAATATAATCTTTAATATATGAGTATTTACAGTTATGCGGAAGAGGAAAGAAAGCACTTTGAAGGGGAACAAAAGGTTTATGAGAAAGTAGCTGCTTACGAGCAGGCTCTTTTAACCAAGACAAATGAACTTATCAAAGAGTTTGAGACTGTTCACATGCAACGATTGTCAGATGATATTGCAGCTTTTAAAAAGATTGGGCAATAAAAACGGAGATTGAGTGCAATGATGCTGTAAAGCTTCTCACAGATCTAGCAGAAAAAGAATTTTTTTTTTTAATGAAACACAATTAAAAGTAATGTCTGAAAATGTTGAGTTGTTCAGAGATAATCTAATCAGCAATCTAGAAAAACCTCATGTGATTAATACTGATATCGGATGTCATGAAGACTTTGAAACGTTTGTCGAAAGTTTAAAAGAAATGATTGATGCAGAAGTTTTTGATAAAGACGAGTTTATAAACTATTGCAAATACAGGATAAAAATAAAATCACTGGCAGCTGGAGGTGATCTTGAAACTGCTGATTTTGACAGATACTGCAAATATCATGTAGAAATAAGTCAGATGATAGATAATAGATGCTCTCCTGGATGAGGTTACTAACAAAGACACCAATGAAGATGTTTATGAGGTTACCGATGAAGATACCGGTGAAGACGTTGACGAGGAAACCGATGAGGACGACGACGAGGATATCGATGGGGACGCCGACGAGGGTGAAAATATTAAATAAAATAATGTTATTTAATTAATTAATTAATTAATTAATAGGGGCTTAAAGAAATAATCTTATGTAATATTATAATAATGAGTATCCAAGAAATTGAAACATCTCCAAAACAGTATAGCAAGGTTTTAAAGTAAATGTTGTCAGTAATGATCCGCTCAGACAACTACAAAAAACACAATCAAGAGTTGTGAACTTTCTTAAAAAAGAACTAAGAAAAACAGGTGGCTTTAAATTAAGCGTTGATATAAAACTTACTTTTAAAAAACAAGTATCGGATGATATAGGAGATTTTGATTGTGTATACAAAACAGCTTACTTTGCCTCAAAGGCTGTAATAATATTAAACAGAAATCAAATATCAGAAGCATTAGACAAAGCACAGGAAGAAATTATTAATAGAATTGGAAATTGGATTCAATTGGGAAGTGGTTGGATAATTGAATCACTAGATGCACATTACATAACTCGAGTTAAGTACAAGCCTTTGCGAGGTAGCTCGTATTTAGCATTACCAAAAGAACTGCAACATCACAAAAAAGGTTTAATAAATATAAAAAATGAAAAAGATAACGAATGCTTCAGATGGTGCCATTTGGCTTATGAATTTCCTGCCAATAATAAACCACAAAGGATAACAAAGTATAAAAAGCATATTGGTGATCTAAATTATGAAGGAATTACATTTCCCGTTACTATCAAACAAATCCCAAAAATAGAAAAACAAAACAACTTCTGTTTTAACATATTTGGGTATGAAGATAATCAAGTATACCCTTTGTACATATCAAAAAATAAAGCAGAAAAAACATGTGATATGCTTTTAATCACCGAAGAAGAAAAAAATCATTACGTGTGGATAAAAGATTTTGACAGACTAATGTTTAGTCAAACAGCATACGAGGGGAAAAAGTGGTTTTGTAAAACAAGTCTACAATGCTTTACATCAGAAAGAGTTTTAGAAAAACATAAACCTGTTTGTCTTTCACTTAATGGCAAGCAAGCAGTAGAGATGCCTGAGAAAGAGGTTAAGGTTAAGTTTAAAAACTATGACAGACAGCTAATGGTTCCGTTTGTTATATATGCTGATTTTGAAGCAGTAACCGAAAGTATTTCTTCAGTATCAAACAATCCTAATAAATCACATACGGAAGAATATCAATGTCTTAAGATGACTGGTATCCAACTTGATTTAATAACTGATATTGATCAATATTTGTTTGTGGAAAAAGGAATAAGAGGCGGTACGAGTTATATTGCAAACAGATATTCACAGGCTAACAATAAATATATGAAAAACTATGACAAGACAAAAGAAAGCAAGTATATAATATATCTCGATGCTAATAACTTGTATGGGTGGGCTATGTGTCAACCGTTACCTACTGGCAACTTCAAGTGGGTTGATAAGTTTGAAAAAGGAAAATCAAATTACATTGTTGAGTGCGATATTACGTATCCTGAGAAACTGCATGACTCGCATAATGATTATCCTCTCGCCCCGGAAAGTTTAAATATCAAAGATGAGTGGTTGTCAGACTATTGTAAAAATTTAAAACAAAAGTTAAATTTAGGACATTGTAATGTTAATAAGATTCTTACGACGTTGAAAAATAAAGAAAAGTATGTCGTGCATTTTAGAAACTAAGAATTGTATAAAAAGCTTGGATTGAAGGTAACAAAAATACATCGAATACTGCAGTTCGACGAATCAAAGTGGTTGAAAACATACATAGACTTTAATACTGCCAAGAGAACAGCTGGTAAAAATGCTTTTGAAAAGGATTTCTTCAAACTGATGAACAATTCAGTTTTTGGTGAAACTATGGAAAATTTGAGAAAAAGAATTAATGTTAAATTGACTCACGACGGGGAGGTTCTCTTAAAATATGCAGCAAGACCTTCATTTATTTCTTGTAAAATGCTTAATGAAAATTTATTTGCTATAAATAGAATAAAAGAACGATTAGTTTTAAATCGTCCTTGTTATGTTGGCATGTGTTAAAATGACTTGTCAAAATATTTGATGTATGATTTTTATTACAACTATATCAAAAACAAATATGATAGAAAAGCTAAGTTATTATTTACTGATACCGATTCCTTGTGTTATGAAATAAAAACAAAAGATGTTTATGCAGACTTTTACAAGGATAAAGAACTGTTTGATAATTGTGATTATGATCCAAAAAGTCAATTTCATTTTAATGATAATAAAAAGGTTATTGGCAAGATGAAAGATGAAACGTGCGGTATGCCTATTGTTGAATTTGTCAGGCTGCGAAGTAAACTATATTCCTATGTGCTAGATAATGAGGTTAGCGCAAAGAAATGTAAGGGTGTTAAAAAGTGTGTTGTTAAAAAACAGATAGCACATGACGATTACAAAAAGATTTTGTTTACAGCAACAGAAGCTCACCATGAGATGAAAGTTATTAGATCACAAAAGCATAACATAAGCAGCTATGCAATAAATAAAAAAAGTTTATCAGCTTATGATGATAAACGGTACATACTAGATAACGGACACGATACGTTAGCATACAGTTAATTGTAATAGTTGAGTAGCATTCAAGGGTTTAAAAATAATTATATATAGTATTATATAATGGGACAATAAAGATTAGAAAAGGTTTGCAGAAAACTTAACCATTTAAAAGATAAATATAGAAGAGAATTGATGAGAGGTAAGCAACCCCAAGTAGAATATGAGGTAGTCCGTGATGATTTTATAGACATCAAAAAAGGGCGCTTGCTGGTTGAAATGGATAATTATGAACGTGAGCTGGCTGGAAACAGAGAAGAGCTTCTTGAACTGAAATACAAAATAGCAAAGTATAGAAAAATAAAATTCTCCATGGTAAAAAATGATATGCAGAGCGATGATGAAGACTTCTGCCCGGTTCCGTCTGACTTTGCTTAACAAGTTGCAAATGTTATTGAAAAACTTCGCCGAAAGTAGATTCAACGAAAGTAGACAAAAAATAAAATTGCGCTCTCCTATATAATATCTTGAACTATGCAGAGCGATGATGAAGACTACTGCCCGGTTCCGCCTGACTTTGCTTAATGAGTTGCAAATGTTATGTTATTAAAATAGCAAACCGGACTGATTAGTAGTATAAATAGTAGCGGAATAGGGCGAGTTTCCCTGAGCGGGGTGCTTGAGAAAACTAGTGAAATATGTTGGTGTTGATTTAGGCGTGACTTACATTTAGATCTTGGTGTGAATGAGAGTTACGCCTGAGTCTCCGCTGGCATATTTCACTAGTTGTTCTCGTTCCCCGCGAGGGAAAACTGGCCCTATACCGCTACTATTTATACTACTGAGGTTGTGTGTCGTGCTTCGTTGGCGACGGAATCCATTTGGCTACTTTGTAATCAGTCAGTTGGATCAAGAACCAAACGAGTCTTTCATTATTCATTCGTTTCATTGTTTTACATATACAACTCGTTAAAGCAATATGGCGATATCTTATTGGGTTCGTATGATCCTTATATATAGCCGTTGCGTTGTGTCTTCTGAAACATCATTAAAAGTGTCGCATATACTCTGCCGATTGGAAAAAGCTGAAAAATGAAGGTCTATGTACAAATGAACTCGACAGTTTTGTAAAAAAAAACATCACCGTGACCCTGTCGGAAAATAACCTGCTCAGGTGAATCAAAGCTAGGCCTATCGATGCAAAGTTGAGAGAGGTGATAAATATGCAGTCGTATCTCCGGAAAGAAACACTTTTTTATTATAACAAAGTAACTGATCTTCGCGAGTTGAAAAACGTAACCGTTTTAGGCGAAATGATGTAACTAGTGAGTTCATAAACAAAACAAGCTTCCTCAGATAAGACTGAAATACGCAATACAAGTGCATGCCTATACGATAAAATACTCGAGGTCCGTGCTCATTCACAACATCTCGAACAATCTGTTCGAGTGACTCCCCCTTGGAAGTAGTTCTTCAAATGAAGACATCAGAGTTCTTTTAAATTGGCTTAGGTAAAGGAATTTACATACGTCAACGTAATGAAACCTAATAAATGTTGACACTTGGCAGGTTCAATCTCAATATGTATTATGTATATTAACATAAAAGCTTCATTGATAAATAGTGATTCCTTACATATTCTCACCATCCTTCGTTTATGTTCTTTTTAACGGTTGATAACAAGTATTACGGTATCATTTCTGTTAATTGTCACAACTCTTTTACATTTATGTGTTTTTCAATCAAACCCTTTTAATGCTGCCTAGCTGGATTTTTTGTACACAGTTCCGTTTTGATGGAATGATAAAAGGGCAATAGTGAGTACTTTTTCTAAATGATTATTTGTCATGGTTAAGAACATATGTATGTCTTATTTAGGCTTTGATTTTGCAATAACACTACATTAAAACATTATTTATCTGACGTTTTATATAGCACTCATCATACATTAGCCTAAAATCCCTGCAAAATAGTAAAGGTTATGCACTCAAATGATTAAATAACTACTATATCTATTGATTGATTTAAATGTTAGAGGAACAATGAAATCGTAACTGTTTGTGTTTATCTTACGCAAATAAAATACCCGCCATTTGATTTAAAGCAGGCGGTAAACCGACTATACATTAAGCAGAATACGTCACTACAAAGGAATATTTTACTAAATTAAACGTTTAATTGGAAAAACAGCTCCATAAAATGTTAAATCCTTTGATGTTGATTCTTTATTACGCGTGGATTGACATATGAAGAGTTTGCGGTTACTGGTTACAACTCGATCAAATTGTTAATCCCCAAGATACAAACGTTGATGTTTTAGCAGTCGATATGTTATGATACAAGACAATGGGAAATAACAAAATATGTAAATGACATGTCTATTATATTCGTTTTAAATTGATTCTTTTCTTCATATTTTGCACAAAAAAAGGGATATTAAATGCAGTAGACAAATCGAAATGATTCAAAACGGATTGAACATTTATGAAGCAGAAGCAAATTAATAAGAAACGATCACCTACAGATAACAACGTATATAATGTCATCACTTCAAAGGAAAGGTTTATACCTGCTAATAACTAGCATTAATTATATACTGACGGTCAATGAAAACGTATCATTAACTCCATCTGTGTATGCCGTTGGATTGTTTGGAATGAAACTTCTAAAACAATTTTTTTTTAAGTATTGAAACTTGATACCTAACTTGTCTTACATGTTTATTGGTAAGCTTTTGTAGCAACGCTAAATGTAAAAACGTCGTTAAATGTAAACACGTTGCTAAATGTAAAAACTTTTGTCGCTAAACGTAAATTTAAAATGTAAGAACGTGAGCGTCGCTAAATGTAATAAAAAGGGAGCTAAACGTAAAAACATGTTTTTTGTTGCTAAGTGTAGAAAGGACAAGCGACATATGTAAAAATGTATGTAGAACAGTAATGTTTAACACGGTATACGATGAAACGGATCTATTGTATGTACCCGATGATTCACACAAGATAGAAACTATTCGGTCAGAACAGATTCATTCATTCATTCATTCATTCATTCATTCATTCATTCATTCATTCATTCATTCATTCATTCATTCATTCATTCATTCATTCATTCATTCATTCATTCATTCATTCATTCATTCATTCATTCATTCATTCATTCATTCATTCATTCATTCATTCATTTATTCATTCATTCATTTATTCATTCATTCATTCATCTATCCATCCATTCATCTATTCACTAGTCACATGACTAACTTGAGAAACACATAAATGTGACATATATGGCAAGACGTAGTTAAAGTGTGCAACAAGTGTAAAAAAGAAATAGTAGTAGTACCAGCAGTGACAGTAGTATTAGTAGTAACAACAGCAGCGACAGTAGTTATAGTTTTGTAATACATTAGTAGTAGGTAGTAATAGTAGTAGAAGTATTCGTAGTAGCAATAGCTGTAGAAGTAGTAGCTGTGTTTACCATAGCTCAAATGGCCTTTTTTGGCCATGTGTAGCAACGCTAAATGTAAAACAGTTACGGAATGTAAAAACGTCGCTAAATGTGACATATATGGCAAGACGTAGTTAAAGTGTGTAACAAGTGTAAAAAAGAAATAGTAGTAGTACCAGCAGTGACAGTAGTATTAGTAGTAACAACAGCAGCGACAGTAGTTATAGTTTTGTAATACATTAGTAGTAGGTAGTAATAGTAGTAGAAGTATTCGTAGTAGCAATAGCTGTAGAAGTAGTAACTGTGTTTACCATAGCTCAAATGGCCTTTTTTGGCCATGTGTAGCAACGCTAAATGTAAAAAAAAGTTGTTAAATGTAAAAACGTCGCTAAACGTAAAATAGGTGGATTTAGATCTCGAATGTAAACACACAAAATGACATGTGATACTATACTATCAAAATATGGTTGCAAAGTTTTAGTTTCATATGTTTTTATTCAAAATGTCACATTTTTGCATATGTCGCTTTTTCTTTTTACACTTAGCAACGATTTTTTTTAAAATTTAGCTCCTTTTTATTACATTTAGTGACGCTCACGTTTTTACAAATAAAGACGTTTGCATTTACATTTAGCCACCGTTTTTACGTTTATCGACAAAGGTTTTAAATTTAGCGACGTTTTTACATTTAGCGACGTTTTTACATTTAGCGTTGCTACAGCTTTTATCACAAGCAGTTAACAGTCAGTTAACTTGTCATTTAACTTTAAACTTCGTAAGATTCTTGATCGTGATCACTTTCATACTATCTTTGTTAAACTTGTTAAAAAGTTTATCAAAAGAGGTTATGACCTATCTTTTTGCAATGTACTGCATGCTTGATGGTGGACCCTTTTACAGTTCGCCACTATGCTTTCTTCTTTAATTGTACGATGACCGGACAGACTGTGGACCCTATGACGACGCCTAACTAAAGCCCATTTGGGACGGTGGCGTTTGATGTTTGTCTATGATCTTTCTTGTCGTGCCCTTAATGGTGTATTGTCTTACTGCTCTGCCTTCTGCCAAGTCATTGAGTACCTTCATTGTGGCTTTCTAGGCTATTGTTTTTTTATATTATATTTACACGAGCATATTTGTGTTTTACTTATATTGCCTATTGATGCTGCCTTATTGGTTAGATATTAGATCATGGCGGGGATTTCTTTATTTACACTCTCCTGTTTTAATGGGATGACAGTAGGGTAAGTGTGAGGTTTGGTGCACCCTAGAACCGGTTTAAACCCCCAGTGGCCTACTTTGCCACTGACCGTTCCAAGGCGGTAGCCCTATTGTCAACCCTTTTGTGTTTGTGATGTCGTTTGCATTTATTATTACTTTTGCCTTCTTGTTTGTCTGTTTGCGTGTTTGCTTCTGTGCTTAGTGGTTGACTGTCCTACTTGAATGTTACTTTCCATGTCCGATCTTTTTATATTTTTTTGTTTACTGTCGGTAATCATAAAAAGAAAACTGTTCCACTAAGTTTCAAGCTGCATTAATCTGTCTCGGAATAAATTCAAATTGTTTTTACTGGCCTGTTTATTGTTTGACTTCTGACAGTATTATGCAATTAATGTTTCCGAGAAAATGATTTCGTTGTGATATGTAACTGAAGAATCCCGAAAATGCACGTGCATTTCAAAACAACAATGTGGAATGCACTAAATCCAAATATGCACATCAGAAAATGTTAAATGTTGACTCGTTATAGGGAGTATGCCATATTTTTTTCAAAATGCCTCAAATTCTAACGTGTAAAACAATTTGTTTTGTGGTTCATTGACCGTTAGTAAACATTAATTTAGGTATGTTGATTGTTGATTGTTATAGTAGACACTATGTATACATTACAATCATTTAAGTCAAATGAAAGGGCAAATTGTACTGGTGGCAAGGAAGATTGACTGAATTGATTGAATTGGATTTTATAGTCGCACCAACAGCTAAGGTCATATGGCCACTTTCCAGCTTTAATTGGTGGAGGAAGACGGTGGCAAGGAAGACGATAATAACACATAATGATTGTGTCCTATTAATTTAGAACTGTATAACCAATCAGTTTAATAATAATAATAATAATAATAATAATAATATATTTATTTATTTATCGAGGATAATGGAAGGACATTTGCTGTTATTTACATGCTGTAATTTATAATATGACACCGGCATCTTGTTGACTACTAGGATTAGTAATATATACTGCACAATACATGCATTTTATAAATATTCTCAACATAAATAGTACTAGTAAGACAGTTTTAAATTAATATGTTGGTAGTCATTTTGTAGGGAACTATATGTTTCAGAAGATTGTAATTACATTAATAGAGATTGTAAACAGTCTCTGCCGCTCTTTTTCATTTCAATATGACGCCATGATAACAATAATGATTTTCATATCCATTTTTTGTTTGAGATCATATAATGTGTTCAATACTGTCTAAGCAATAGTCGTCATGAAAAAGAACCGTTCTTAGATCGCTCAATAAATACGTAGTTTAACTAATTGTCATGTTCATAAAATATAGGTAGCAGACAACTGTTTTTGGCATTTCGAATAAGCCCCGGTAAAATTCTGAGATAAGAGGTAAATGTGAATGTAAATGGTAATGGGGATGTTTAACTGGTGTGCTTAATACGTGTATTGATGCGATGCTTATATTTTTTCAGATGCGTTGTTCGGTTTTAGAAATGAGAAATCAAGCGTAGATGCTGCGTTTATACTTCAAATCCTCATTGAGAAAAGTCTTAATGATAAAAAACGAATATATTGATTTAAGGCTCTGAGTATTTGGTTAATCACATTTAGGATATGTTGTCCCCTTTTTAATTTAATATTTTAACTGTTATTTGTGATACGCAGGCTTCATAACAGCTGCTCTCAAATACATTCCATTTTGTTTATTTCACCCATTGTTTTCTGATTTTGGGCAAAGCAGGTGGTAACACACTGGGTCCATACGCCCCAGGCAATAGCATATTATGAAGATATCACATTGAAGGATCCATGTTTACTGGCATATGTATATCATCTTCGGGTAGGCTAAACATGTCGTACTATTGACTTTTATAATATTGATTTCTGCCTAACCCAGGAATAGGGGACGTGAACGGTAACAAGAAGATTTCACTACCAACCTTGAACAGTCTCAGTCAAACCGAGACTGCAATATGTTTTGCATTTATCGTTTTCGGCGATATCCAAATTTCTCCTTTCATTCAGCAGCCGATCTTATATAGGTTTTATATCTGTCTATGGTTAACAGACTGTGACTCATGTAAGAGGCAAGATGCATGCTTTACAACTTGAATTCCTAGAGAACTCGTCTGAAAAACTTGAATGGTATAAACGCATATTTTGTAATGTTGAAAGGTTACCATTTCACTTGCTAAAATGACGTTTTCGTAAACAAGTCTTGAAAAATGTAGCATGTAATCATTACTATTATATATATATTAGCGACGGAATATTCACAAGCCTCAATAGCGCAGTTGATAGAGGCGCCGTGTTAGTGCTCAGGATGGAAGGGTTCAAAGCCTGCTGATTTCCCGTTCTTTTCTTTTCTTTTTTCTTTTCAAATTTTCATTGTTTTTTATTATTGCTGATGG
>JAWPHD010007483.1:0-128472 GCA_037043455.1 Cyrtodaria siliqua | reverse complement strand
GTTTGGGTTTTTGAGGTTGGGTTTGGGATGTTTTGTTTGGGGGGATGTTTTGTTTGGTGGGTGGTTTTTTGTGTGGGTTATTAGGTTTATTTATGAGGTGGTGTGTTGTTGTTTTGGGTGGTTGGGTTGGGTGGTGTTTTGTGGGTGTTGGTGGGGTTGATGGGGGTTGATGGGAGTGGGGGTATTGGTATGGGGGGTGGTAATGGTGTTTGGGTATTAGGAGTGATTTGGTTTGTTTGGTTGTTTGTGGGTTGTGTTGGTGTGTGGGGGGTTGTGATTTTGTGGTTGTGGTGTGGTTGGTATGAGATATATGGGGTAGTGGGTTGTGGGTTGTAAGGAGGAATATATGGGGGTAGTGTTGTTGGTTGTAAGAGAATATGGATTGGGGGTAGTTGGTTGTGTTGTAAGAGGAATATATTGGGGTATGTGGGTTGGTGGGGGTTGTAAGAGTAATATGATGGGGGTAGTGGTTGTGGTTGTAGAGATATATGGTGGGGAGTGGGGTTGTGGGTTAGTTGTTGATAGAGATATGGATGGGGGGTGTGTTAATAGGGGTTGAGGGGTTGATAATGGTAGTGGGGTTTTTGGGGGGGGGGTTTTTTGGTGGGGTGTGGGTTTGTGTTTTGTGGGGGGTGGAATAGTGGTATTGTTATAAGAAGGGTGGGTTAGTAGGGGATGGGTTTAAGGATATAGGAGATAGGGTGTGGGATTGAAATAGGTGAGATTAGGGGTTTTTGGGGGTGGAGGGTATTGTAGTGTGTTAGTATGGTAGGTGAGTAAATTGTTTGTGGGGGAAGAAGATTAAAAATTTTTTGAGAGTTTTGTTGGATTTATAAGGAGTTATTTATTTGTTGGTATATGGGAGGGGGGTGGTGATGTGATTTTAAGTGGATATGGTATGGGTGATTGTTTGTTTTGGAGGAGGGGGTTGTGTGTAATTGATTGATTGGGTTGATGGTGATTGGGATAGGAGAAGATTATGGTTGGGTTGGGTTTGGTTGGGTGGTTTGGTTAGGAGATATGGAGTGAGAGGTGTGGGATTAATTAGTGATGGGTATTGTGGTTTGTATGGTTGGTATTATTTTGGGATGAAGGTGTATTGATTTTGTTGTTTTAGGGTGGGTGAAGGGGTTTGGTGGGAGATTGGTGAGTTGTGATTTGTGGGGTGTTTGGGTAATTAGTGAATTTTGTGGGGTTGTTTTGTTGAGTGATTATGATTTTTAGAGTGGTGGGTTTTGTTATTGTATTGTAGGGTGTTTTTGTGTGGTGTGTTGGCTAAGTTGATTGATATGATTTGGTTTGGTGTGATTGTGGTTGATAGGTGGTGGATTGGGTATTTGAGGTGTTTGTAAACTGTATATGGCTAAGTTGGTGGTGATGCTGTTGGTTGTGGTGTTTGTTGGGTTGTTAGGCAAAGTCATTAATATGGTGTAGGTGTTTTTTGTGAAGGTAAACTAGTGAGTGGAGAGTTACTGTTAGTTTGTAACGGACATTATTTGTTTATTGAATTAAGATTTCTTAGTTTATTTAAGCGTGAGCGGAGGTTTGTCGTTTACGACCGGCTTGTACGAAGTGTGAAGAGAATGTATAGATGTTTTAGACGGACATGGTCTGTATATCAGGCATCTATTCGTCCGTGCGTCCGTCTCATCCCATAATAAAAGGACAAGATGAGCATATAACAAAATTAGTATTTAGCAAGATAAGGATATAAGACATGGATACATCGAGGGGGTCAGAGCAAAAGTATTGTAACTATACATGAATAAAGAAGGAGATGCAATAGTTCCGCACTAAACCCTCGACATCGTCAACTTGAAACGTGCTCATTTGTTTCAGGCTCCCCACGTTATATTCTTGTCGTATTATATTCTGATCTTGTTACATGCTCATCTTGTTATCTACTTGTCATGTTATGTACTGGTCTGGTTATGGCTGATCTTGTTACATCTCATCTTGTTATCTACTTATCATGTTATGTACTGGTCTGGTTATGGGCTGATCTTGTTACATCTCATCCTTGTTATCTACTTATCATGTTATGTACTGGTCTGGTTATGGGCTGATCTTGTTACATCTCATCTTGTTATCTACTTATCATGTTATGTACTGGTCTGGTTATGGGCTGATCTTGATACATCTCATCTTGTTGTCTACTTGTCATGTTATGTACTGGTCTGGTTATGGGCCGATTTTGTTACATCTCATCTTGTTATCTACTTATCATGTTATGTACTGGTCTGGTTATGTGCTGATCTTGTTACATCTCATCTTGTTATCTACTTATCATGTTATGTACTGGTCGAGTTATATGCTGATCTTGTTACATCTCATCTTGTTATCTACTTATCATGTTATGTACTGGTCTGGTTATGGGCTGATCTTGTTACATCTCATCTTGTTATCTACTTATCATGTTATGTACTGGTCTGGTTATGGGCTGATCTTGTTACATCTCATCTTGTTATCTACTTATCGTGTTATGTACTGGTCTGGTTATGGGCTGATCTTGTTACATCTCATCTTGTTGTCTACTTGTCATGTTATGTACTGGTCTGGTTATGTGCTGATCTTGTTACATGCTCATCTTGTTATCTACTTATCATGTTATGTACTGGTCTGGTTATGTGCTGATTTATCTACTTACCATGTTATGTACTGGTCTGGTTATGTACTGATCTTGTTACATGCTCATCTTGTTATCTACTTATCATGTTATGTACTGGTCGAGTTATGTGCTGATCTTGTTACATCTCATCTTGTTATCTACTTATCATGTTATGTACTGGTCTGGTTATGTGCTGATCTTGTTACATCTCATCTTGTTGTCTACTTGTCATGTTATGTACTGGTCTGGTTATGTGCTGATTTATCTACTTACCATGTTATGTACTGGTCTGGTTATGTGCTGATCTTGTTACATGCTCATCTTGTTATCTACTTATCATGTTATGTACTGTTCGAGTTATGTGCTGATCTTGTTATGTGTTCATCTTGTTATGTGCTGATCTTGTTATGTGTTCATCTTGTTGTGTGCTGATCTTGTTATGTGTTCATCTTGTTACGTGTTATCATGTTACATGCCGTGTCATATGCTCATCTTGTTTACAGTTAGCTGCCAAGAACGATGAAGGTGTCAGTAAGTGGAGTGAGGCTGTAGCATATAAAACATTACCGGCCAAACCAGACCCGCCGGGAAAACCACAAATAAAGGGCAAGATCCACGCTCATGTGTTCAGAATAACTTGGGGTAGGTCGACAACTCTTAACTGCTCATTTCTAAGTTCATTCCTAGCTCTATAAACATAATCTTTATATATAGCTTCTTAGTCCATTGGATTATAATTGAGTTGTTTTCGCACATAGTTTGGCTATGTACTTTCATTTTCTCTCCGACCTTGTTACAAGTCCTGCTTTTTTTCATGTTACATATTTTGGACCTTGCTTCACAACCTTGAGCATGTTTGTCATACTTTTATTTTTTGATAACATATTTTAGTTCTGATAATCAGCATCAACATATATATTGTTTGATAACTAGCATATATTTTTACATTCAGATCCACCCAAGGATGAAGGTGGGGCAGAAATTACCAAATACATAGTTGAATTGGATGATGGAAAAGGTGGGTATTTTTGCTGTCTGCTTTACTTTTTCACCTTAATTGTATAAAACCTGAAGTAAATCATCATGTTTCATTTAACTGGTGCTTGTGAGGAAATGGGAAACATTTAACTGGTGCTAGTGAGGAAATGGGAAACATTTAACTGGTGCTAGTGAGGAAATGGGAAACATTTAACTGGTGCTAGTGAGGAAATGGGAAACATTTAACTGGTGCTAGTGAGGAAATGGGAAACAAGTAAACTGTTTCACCCTTTTAAAGCACTGAATTTGCCACATGCAAATTGGAAGATGGGAATGTAATCTTCAGAATGTATATAAACACCGAATTCCAATACATTCAAAGCATTTTTAGCTTGACTTTTCGAAGAAATGACGAGCTGTTCTACTTCTCCCCGGCGACGGTGTTGGAGTTGGTTAACCGGTTAAGTTCAGCACAGAATATGACTTTTATTCTACTAAGTTTTCCGATATATTAGCAAGGCCTCCATGGTCGAGTGGGCTGATATTCGACAGCTCTTGTTTATTTCTGTTATGTTGGATAATACTGTTAAGTTGTCCAAGTCTCAATCATTCCATCTTTATTTTGCTCACAAAGGATCAGGTAACTGTGGTAATGATGTTGTGTTGAGTTGTTTGTCATGCAACTATGTGTTATTGTAAAAATCCACCATTCTAAAGTGCTCTCATTATACGTTATTATAAATTGTACTTCATGTATACAACAAATAGAAAAGTCCATTTTAATGGTTATATAACTGCGCTACCAGGCTTAATGGTAAAAACTGTTGTTTTTGCCACAGAAAAAGATCCTAGGATTGAAAATTAAGACTGTTTTGTGACAGTCAGTTGCATCATGAACATTTTGTTTAACTAGGTCATTTTGTCATCTTTTAAAAATAATCTGCTTTATACCATTGTACATGTTTTACCATTCATATTGTACATCCACTTCTGTACATGTTTTACCATACATATCGTACATCCACTTCTGTACATGATTTACCATTCATATCATACATCCACTTCTGTACATGATTTACCATTCATATTGTACATCCACTTCTGTATATGTTTGACCAATCATATGGTACATCCACTTCTGTATATGTTTTACCATTCATATTGTACATCCACTTCTGTATATGTTTTACCATTCATATTGTACATCCACTTCTGTACATGATTTACCATTCATATTGTACATCCACTTCTGTACATGTTTTACCATTCATATTGTACATCCACTTCTGTACATGTTTTACCATTCATATTGTACATCCACTTCTGTATATGTTTTACCAATCATATGGTACATCCACTTCTGTACATGTTTTACCTTTCATATTGTTCATCCACTTCTGTACATGATTTACCATTCATATTGTACATCCACTTCTGTACATGATTTACCATTCATATTGTACATCCACTTCTGTATATGATTTACCATTCATATCGTACATCCACTTCTGTACATGTTTTACCATTCATATTGTACATCCACTTCTGTACATGATTTACCATTCATATTGTACATCCACTTCTGTACATGTTTTACCATTCATATTGTACATCCACTTCTGTACATGTTTTACCATTCATATTGTACATCCACTTCTGTATATGTTTTACCAATCATATGGTACATCCACTTCTGTACATGTTTTACCTTTCATATTGTTCATCCACTTCTGTACATGATTTACCATTCATATTGTACATCCACTTCTGTACATGATTTACCATTCATATTGTACATCCACTTCTGTACATGATTTACCATTCATATTGTACATCCACTTCTGTACATGATTTACCATTCATATCGTACATCCACTTCTGTACATGTTTTACCATTCATATTGTACATCCACTTCTGTACATGATTTACCATTCATATTGTACATCCACTTCTGTACATGTTTTACCATTCATATTGTACATCCACTTCTGTACATGATTTACCATTCATATTGTACATCCACTCTGTACATGATTTACCATTCATATCGTACATCCACTTCTGTACATGTTTTGCCATTCCTTGTGTTCATATTTGCTTGAATTACAGAATACCTGCATGTTTTTTAAACTTCAAACTACTACCTCCTTTGCCCTTATAAATTGATCCAAGTTTTGAGAGTGAAAACTACTAAAATTGTCTCAAAATAAAAATACAGTGACCTACTTAGAAACGTGATAAATCAGATTACCTGTTCCACACTGAGGCAGGTACTTGCACATAAATTGAGAGAAGTACCAATAATAGATGCTGCATGATAATCTTCCTTTCCTCCTGTCAACCCCATTGTACTTGGGAAATATCAGCCATGCTTTCTTTCCAATTGTTATTTTGATTTGAAATGTTCCATCTATTAAATGATTAGTTGGTTTTTGAAAATCATCAAAGAGTTTCAGTGTATTGATTTGAAGATGTCCACCTCTCCCTTTCCAGACCATGGCAGTCAGTCATTGATTCATTCCAACAAGTACAGTTGGTAATTACAAACATGTTCGAGCCAAAGCCACCAAAGTAAACATTGTTACAACTGGTGTAGGTCATATTTCCCTCAGATCGTTTTCAGAAATGTTGAGACAATTCAGGAGACTGTTTATCATGGCAAACTGTAACTGGCGCATGTTTAAACCCAAATGACACAGCACTTGATACTTTCCTTTGAAGAAAAAAAAAGGGTCTAGTTTCATTTTAAATAAACTTCACCTTCAAGAAGGTGTGGCTACTGCAGATGCTTCCAGTGGGTCTCAGTAGAAAATGTTTATTACATGTTCTGAAAATACTGGCTGATAATTGTCACTCGTGCACTTTCTTTTTTTTATCTTTCTCATTGGTAATATAGCAACTGGTAATATAGCAACACGAAAATAATGTAAATGTAAGAATTGATTCACATTTTGGTTGGCATTTTACGAGGTTTTAAACACCAGTAGTAAACAGGCTTCATTGAATAAGCCATTAACTATAATAATTGGTGTTTAAACCTGCATAAATGACGGAAGAATGCAAATCAGTTCTTAATGGACGCATGTTTATTAACGGTCAGCTGTAACTGACACATGTTTATTAAAGGTCAACTGTAGCTGACACGTGTTTAAAGGTCAACTGTAACTGACACATGTTTATTAAAGGTCAACTGTAACTGACACATGTTTAAAGGTCAACTGTAACTGACACATGTTTATTAAAGGTCAGCTGTAACTGACACATGTTTAGTAAAGGTCAACTGTAACTGACACATGTTTAAAGGTCAACTGTAACTGACACATGTTTATTAAAGGTCAACTGTAACTGACACATGTTTAAAGGTCAACTGTAACTGACACATGTTTATTAAAGGTCAACTGTAACTGACACATGTTTATTAAAGGTCAGCTGTAACTGACACATGTTTAAAGGTCAACTGTAACTGACACATGTTTATTAAAGGTCAGCTGTAACTGACACATGTTTAAAGGTCAACTGTAACTGACACATGTTCATTAAAGGTCAACTGTAACTGACACATGTTTAAAGGTCAACTGTAACTGACACATGTTTATTAAAGGTCAACTGTAACTGACACGTGTTTATTAAAGGTCAACTGTAACTGACAGATGTTTATTAAAGGTCAGCTGTAACTGACACATATTTAAAGGTTAGCTGTAACTGACACATGTTTATTAAAGGTCAACTGTAACTGACACATGTTTAAAGGTCAGTGTTATTTGTTTCAGGCTATGACACCATGTACGAGGGGACAGAGCGAGAACACACCTGTGATAGGTTGATACCGGGCCATACATACAGAGTCCGCGTGGCAGCATACAGCATAGGGGGACGTAGTGATGTAAGTCAAGTCCATATGACATGGCCATTTCCTAGATTAAAAGTTTATCATCATTTACAGCATGTCGAAACATCATACTCACTGTCATGTGTTTTGCAAAAAGTAATGATCTTGTCACCTTATAATTTCTTATAGTAGATTCTTGCTTCCCCATTAAAAAGTCAAGTATATTTACAAGTTTGTCATGATAATTTGTTTATATTTCTTATTCACCAAGTGTGCTATTCATGCTGATTCAGTGATGTAACTAAAAGATTAAAAAGCTTAATCGAAGGAGGAGGTGGAATATTTAGTGTTTACAAACAGAAAGTTAACCAAAAAAAGTAAAGACTGAGCCAGACCCACATTTAAAACTATGTAAGCAAAACTTGACACATATTAAATAGACTGTAATATATGCGACAGTTCTCGGAAGTGTGTGTAGCGATGACACAAGCAGTTCCACCAGGCCAGTGTTCAGCACCCAAACTACAGGGCAAGCCAAAAGCAACCTCACTGCATTTACGATGGGGTAAGTTGTTAACACACAAATGGAGTAAGGGCGTTCTGGAAAAGTGATCGGTGCCAATCCAAATAAAATTGAAAAATACCGAAATCTGCTAGTTTCACATGAAATGTGCACTTGCATTGAATTGAGCTGCAAATAATCTTCGGTTTATTATTTTGTTATGAAGTAATTGCATTAATTAGTTTTTAAAACAGTTTGACAGCTTACAATCAAAGCTGTTTGCAGGATTTACTATTTTCTTCACCTTTAACATAATTTATAGAATGCTTTACTGAGAAAAGTGAAATGATAAGAAATAAAAATATTTCTGTTAATTGCAGCCTATCCAGAATACAATGGTGGAGCCCAAGTGACAGAGTTCACAGCCCAAATGATCATGCCTGACAACACCAGTCGGGAGGTGTATAAAGGTCGTGACCTTGACTGTATTGTGGCCGGGCTTTCACCCGGTCGTCCATACCTCTTCCAAGTCAGAGCATTTAATAGAGCTGGGGTAAGTTGGACATCAAGATTGAGTAGGTCAGAGACGGAGCTTGTTGCGGTCATCAGGCAAACAATTTGGTGCTTGTGCCTCATCACTATTTAAAAGTATCTGTTCATATTCATCTGATTTGTAATTCAACTGCTCAGCAGCTCGGCCTCAAATTAGACGGGTGTGATCCTTGATTAAGCTCTGAAACCTACAGTAATCTGGTCAACCTTCAGTTCAGTTCGGCAACTTGGTACCTAAATAGGCAAAACATCTAATCATTAAGAACCAACTGTTTGCTCTCTTACTAATCCAAACACAGTTCCATTGACACATATTCTGGTTTTGAGTAATTCTACCCCCACAAACAAAGATTGGGGGGGTATATAGGAGTGAGCTTGTCGGTCCGTCCGTCCGTCCGTCGGTCGGTCTGTTGGTTTCCGGACGATAACTCATGAAAGGGTTGATGGATTTAAATAATATTTGGTACACGGGTATAACACCATGAAAGTAAAGTCAAGTTCGACTTTGGTTACAAACCACCAATTTTTGACGGAGTTATAGCCCCTTTTCAACTTAGAATTTGCCCAAAAAATGGTGTCCGGACGATAACTCGTGAAAGGGTCGACGGATTTAAATAATTTTTGGCACACGGGTTTAAGACCAAAAAATACAGGTCAAGTTCGACATTGGTTACTAACCACTAATTTTTGACGGAGTTATGGCCCCTTTTCAACTTAGAATTTGCCCAAAAAACGGTGTCCGGACGATAACTCATGAAAGGGTCGATGGATTTAAATAATATTTGGTACACGGGTATAACACCGTAAAATACAGGTCAAGTTCGACTTTGGTTACAAACCACCAATTTTTGACGGAGTTGTGGCCCCTTTTCAACTTAGAATTTGTCCAAAAAACGGTGTCCGGACGATAACCTATGAAAGGGTCGACGGATTTCAATAATATTTGGTACACGAGTATAACACCATAAAATACAGGTCAAGTTCGACTTTGGTTACAAACCACCAATTTTTGACGGAGTTATGGCCCCTTTTCCATTTAGAATTTGCCCAAAAAACAGTGTCCGGACGATAACTCATGAAAGGTTCGACGGATTTAAATAATTTTTGGTACACATGTTTAAGACCATAAAATACAGGTCAAGTCCGACTTTGGTTACAAACCACCAATTTTTGATGGAGTTATGGCCCCTTTTCAACTTACAATTTGCCAAAAAAATGCTACAGTCATCTCTGAGGAACCTGCTAATTATACCCCAACAAAACGTATAACACCATAAAATACAAGTCAAGTTCGACTTTGGTTACAAACCACCAATTTTTTTATGGAGTTATGGCCCCTTTTTAACTGGGAATTTGCCCAAAAAACGGTGTCCGGACGATAACTCATGAAAGGGTCGACGGAGTTAAATAATTTTTGGTACACAGGTTCCTCTCGCCCCTCTCTCTCTCTCTCTCTCTCTCTCACGCTCTCATTATATTTTTTTTCCTGTTTATTTCATATTTTGTAGTTTAAATAAATATTTTGCCATTGTCTAAATCGTATGAATATTTTTTAATGGGAGGGCCGGATTTCTAATGTTGTAATAACTTGTGGCCCGACCCCATTTATTGGAAATAAATATGTTTAAACTAGACCATTGCTTTCTTGGCTCTTTATGTGACAAGGCGGTATTGTGGGGGTGGGTATTAATCACTTTCAGTGATAACTCTAGTTTCAAATTTACTTTAGGTTGCAGTACAGTTACAATGGCAGAGATCTATAGCAATATTCGTAAGAGTTGTCACAAACTGAAAAACTGGTTCAAAGTGCAACTTCATTGTGCCATTTTATGCTTCAAAAGTTGTGAAAACAGTGTTGTAAGAGTTACACACCTTTCTCACAGACATGTATCAAGACAAGTCATCGATACTGCTATTGGTAAAGCAACATGTGTTTAAGGGATGTTAAAACTGCTGCTGTCATAAAGCCAAATAAGAACAACATGGCAGCAATAAGTCTACTCTGTAGTGAAATGTCTCCTTTGGTTATTCTCGTCATTAAGTCAAACATGTTTCAAGAGACTGCTAAAGGAACGCAATGTGTTCAGAAAGCAAGTGGTCTCTTAATAGAGGTGTTCCCTCACCCATCCAAGATGCAAAATTGAGTTTTAAGACCTAAATTTCAGAAAATAGGTTTCACCCATAGATTTTTATTAATTGCCTTGAAGTTCCTGTGATGCCAGATATGTTTTAATGGAATAGCCCTGAGCAGATTTGACTGTATATAATATGTATTTGATATTTAATTCAGGGTGGTCCCTGGTCTGAGCCCCTGGAGGTGGTGAGTGGTGCGGGTGTACCGGACCCACCCAAGATGCCGGTGTGTATGTGTCGGTCAGCCCACAGTGCCTTGGTAACTTGGGAGGGACCGGTAAATAATGGTGCTACAATCACAGACTACAGACTCGAGTGGCAGTTAAAGTCGGACCAAGATTTCTCACAGGTTAGTGGCATGGTAAACCATCATTTCAGTGGCATTGTAAACCATGATTTCTCACAGGTTAATGCCATGATTTCTCACAGGTTAGTGGCATGGTAAACCATGATTTCAGTGGCATTGTAAACCATGATTTCTCACAGGTTAGTGGCATGGTAAACCATGATTTCAGTGGCATTGTAAACCATGATTTCTCACATGTTAATGCCATGATTTCTCACAGGTTTGTGGCATGGTAAACCATGATTTCTCACATGATCGCATGACCAGTAAGCGTGTTCTTTTATGCTGCAGTTATTGGTTTTGAAAAAATATTTAATTTGCATTACACTTGCTTTAAAAGAGTGGTTATACCAGCTCTATTTAAAGATTTGAAAACCAGGATTTAGTCAGTAGGGACGGACATCATTTACAGTACTTTTGAAATTAGTATCGGACGTATGTCCCCTTCAGAAATGCCATTACAAGCATAGTCAGATTAAATACAAATACTTGGTTAGTACACCAATGAATTGCCAATTACTCAAATCTCATAATCTCTTATGACGCGAGGTAAAACTTCAAAGTCTCATTCTTCATTTTCATCAGAGAAAAATATACACAGGATGGTATACTCTTGAATTTGAGACCAGCTGCAGATTCTTGTTGTGAAAATGACAAATTATGTGCAGATGCAATTTTCAGTAAAAACAACAGACCATTTTATTTTAATTTGAGACCAATTGCAGACGGTTTTAGAAATGCCTGCCATTGTCTGTACACTTACAAATGAAAGTGCATACGTTCAATTTTAGACAATTTGCAGTCTAAGTCGAGAGTGTATCATTATGACCCTGGGTAGACAATCTAATAATGCAGTCTGTCTAGTCTTATATATTGACTAACCATGGAAAGATGTGGAATTATGCTATATTATATATTCTGTGATGAATTATAGAAATTTCCCAGTTTGAGAAAATCTATAGCATATCCCTTCCTCTACTGTGCTATCTCGCCTAGTGTGCAAGATAGCAAAGTAGCCAAATCTTATGAACTAAACGATAGATTTCACGATATTACGTCACGAATTGACGTCATGGTATTACTCCGCGCTGTCGCCAAAGGAGTGACAGAAGAAGGAATACTTGTGTCAAAAGACGATTTGAAAGAAATTCATCACAGAATATATATTATATAGTTTAATTAACATTTTTGTCGTGATACGGAAAATAATTCACTCGTGAGAAATATTCTTGCGATATAGAAACGAGTGCGAAGTGCGAAAACGCACTCGTTTCTATATCGCAAGAATCTTTCTCACTCGGGAATTATTTCCCATATCACTTCAACAATGTTAATTAAACTCTATTTATTACAATAATTATAAATAGTTGGAAAAAAACTTAAATATTGCGGCACTAAGTAAAGTCTTCAACTTTGATAGTATTTCATATAATCATCAGACCAGCAGACTACTTATTGTCGTATATTCATGTGTCATGTTTTACTTTTAATTTTCTCCATTCAATTAAACTGTTACTCGGAGAATGGCATTCTTGTAGTAGACCCATTCGTCGAGAGGAAGTTGTCCTAGCCCGTTGCAGGATAGGGCATACACGTTATACTCATTCATATTTATTACAAGGTGAGCAGTTACGAGAATGTATACCCTGCTTTGCACCGTTAATGGTCAAACACATCTTGTTGGAATGTGTAGACTTTGATCCTATGCGTCAAAGGTACTACAATGTTAATACTATGACCGAGTTATTTAATACTATAGATTTTAGTCTTGTTTTAGATTTCCTGAGGGAAGTCGGACTATATAAATCATTATAATATGTTCTTGTATATATTTACTTCTTTATATACCCGTTTTCGGGCATTTGTTGTATTATTACCATATCATCCCTTATTTGTAAATAGTTTTATCTTTATATATTTACATTAATTTTTAATTAGTCCTTCATTTCTTCATCTTTCATCAGTTTTTGCGCACAATATGACCTATTTATGTGTCGATGTGCCGTAAAACACCATTCATTCATTCATGTTTTACTTTTGCAATAAATGGCTAATGCAACAAACATGATACTGATCTTAAAAATGATAAGACTTTGTATCTTTTTCAGCTTTATTATGGTCCAAACACAAGTTACGAAGTGAAGGGTTTAAGCCCAGCAACTTTATACACATTTAGGGTCCAAGCAATAAACAGTGCGGGGGCGGGGCTATATTGCCCCGTGGCGATGTGTATGACCCCGCCCTCTAGCCCCTCCTCTGTGGTCTCAATCCGTGCTAGTCCGGCGGCAAATAGTGTACAGTTGCAGTGGAAGGAACCTCATAATAACGGAAGCGAGATCCACGCATACAATATAGATATCGGTGAAAAACAATTGATATGTATTAGTGCTGTTACCGAATATACAATAGAGGATTTATCGCCAGAAACAACTTATAAGTAAGTACTTGTTTCTGCAGATTTAAACCAGATATTATAATAAGGATATTGACAGTTACAAAATGTGTTTTGTTTGTTCGGTTCTGTTTATTTTTGCGCACAATATGACCTATTTATTTGTCGACGTGTCATAAAACACCATTCATACATTCATTCATTCAGTTCTGTCTGCTTTGAATTGTATTCTTCTACAGTGCGATGTCATCTGTAGCCATTGTTATCCTGTAGCATGTGACCAGATAAACAAATCAGGGTCAAGGTCACAGACAAGGGCACAGTCTTGATTTAAAAGTCATTTCATTTCTCCATTAAACTTTGGATATATCCTCATCATGATGCAGCAGTATATAACGGTCAAGGTCAAAGTCTTGCTTCAGATGTTGTTTTTTTGTCCACAAAAATTCACATTCCCTGTAACTTGTTTATAGACACTTAAATGACAAGAGGCATGTGATGAGACCAGTTTATCAAGGCCATAGCATAAATGCTGGGAAAAGGGCCCGGCAGGCGACACGTCGTCCAGTGAGAACCCATCTAATTGAAATAAAAGGTTTAAACAAATAAATACAAAATCTGCTTTCTGTTCTTTATAAAATTCACAAAATATGTTTTTGCAGAGTTCGCATCCAGGCTGTCAATGGTATCGGTGTGGGCGCGTTTAGTTCTGCTGTCAAGTTTACCACTCGGGCCTTGCCCCCGAGTCCGCCCAAGTTGGAATCCTGCGGGGTGGCACCCAACAGTATCAAACTGAAGTGGGGTGATGGACGGAACACTGATCTCATCACCTACACACTGGAGATGGATCGCGAAGATGGAAAGTAAGTGGTGCCTTGAACACCTGATATTATTTAGTGTTATATTTGTAAAATAAAAACACATAAAACATGTGTAACCCATGTTACTTGTATACGTGTTTTGATATATATGGATGAAAAGAGCGTACATATATTTTCTCCTGTGCCGGTTATGTTTACCTGTGTACTGTATTATCATGTGACGTAAATGTAACTATATATAACGGTCCGTGTTTTATGTTAGCAGTATATGTAAGTTAGGGATTCATCGCCCTGCATGGGTAATTATGCACGTTACCATGGCATTCCTGACAATACAATATCAGATCTTTTCATCTGTCTTCTTCATCATTGTCTTCTTATATTTTTTTGGTGCAGTTGCAACACCGACCCTGAGTATCTATAGTATAATAGTCGTAGTCAAGTTTTAGACAAATATCTTTTAGTGTCATAGTTTTATTATTGTATTATTGTTGGTATACTTTGTAAATAAATTATGAATCAGGTGATGTAGTTGTGTATTACTGCTCCGGTTAACACATACTTAAAACATAATTAAAAGCAACTAATTTAAGTCAAAGAAACAAACTGCTTACAGATATTCTCTAACACAATTGTAAGTACATTGTTGAGTTCATCTGTACCTTATATTTGCTTCCAATTTTAGTTTCCTGGAAGTGTACAAGGGTCAAGCATACACGTGTAAGGTGAACCGACTGTCGGAACTGACAAGTTATGATTTCCGAATTTACGCCAGCAATGATGCTGGCAGTGGACCATACTCGGAAACTTACACATTCTCCACCACCAAGGCACCTCCTCCAGCCTTGAGAGGTAAGCTTCACACATTCTCCACCACCAAGGCACCTCCTCCAGCCTTGAGAGGTAAGCTTCACACATTCTCCACCACCAAGGCACCTCCTCCAGCCTTGAGAGGTAAGCTTCACACATTCTCCACCACCAAGGCACCTCCTCCAGCCTTGAGAGGTAAGCTTCACACATTCTTCACCACCAAGGCATCTCTTTCAGCTTTGAGAGGTAAGCTTCACACATTCTCCACCACCAAGGCATTTCCTCCAGCCTTGAGAGGTAAGCTTCACATTCTCCATCCATCAAGGCACCTCCTCCAGCCTTGAGTGGTAAGCTTCATACATTCTCCACTACCAAGGCACCTCCTCCAGCCTTGAGAGGTAAGCTTTATACCTTTTCCACCACCAAGGCACCTCCTCTAGCCTTGAGAGGTAAGCTTCACACATTCTCCACCACCAAGGCACCTCCTCCAGCCTTGAGAGGTAAGCTTCATATATTCTCCATTACCAAGGCACCTCCTCCAGCATTGAGAGGTAAGCTTCACACATTCTCCACCACCAAGGCACCACCTCGAGCATAAATGGAATGGTCCACATTTAAAGAAGGGTAAGTATATATTTTTATGTAGCAGGTAAAGAGTAAGACAAAGTGTTTGCCTCTGCAGAACCTGTAGAGATTTCCTGAATTGCTTCAGAAATTGACTATGTATGATGAAGCTGACATTAGTCTGTTCTCTGAAGGTTCTCAAGTGAGTAAGAAAATGAAATAAGTGCTATGTCATAATATCACGTGTAAATTTACTGCATGCCAAGTGCCTACAGGTGTAACGTAGTGAAGTGATCCACTTCTATGTCTGCATAATCATGTTGCCTGGGGGAAGATTAGGTCCATGATGACTACTCTACACACCATGTTACGTAATAGAAATTATCTTTTATCTCCCGCTAAACAAAAGATTTGTGGGGGGTGTGGGGAGGCGTGAGTGGGGTGGGTGGAGGTGGGAGTATTAAAAATGAGGTCAATCTGTCACAATATTTTTTCAGAACATAACTCCAAAACTGCTCAAGGTATCTTCATGAGTCGTGCTACATACAGTGGCCTTGTGGTGCCTTTTGATACATACAAGGGCTGTTCAAATAATACGTGGACTTTTTCGATATCGCGCTCATTTTTTGACTTAAACATTTAAGATTCATATACTTTGTACTCCAACTCAAAAGAAATCGGTTGATTTATACAGAAATTCAATACCATGTCTTGTTATGATTTAATAGGACAGGAAACATATCTACGGAGCAGCCCAAAATGAGACATTATTATTTTATAACTGCATTTCGGGAATGGCTAAATAAAAGGTAATTTGTCGAGAAAAATACACAAAACTGAAGTGGCATTGTCACTGGTATTCCAAAATTACACTTTTGAAATTTTATAAATATTGAACAAGGAGAACTATGATAAATATAAAGAAGTGCTTTTACGCTGAAATTGAAAATCATGGAGCACTAAAATGTTAATAAAAATTAAATAATATTTAACTGCAGTATTAAATAATAATATAAACAAAAAACTTAATACAAAATGAAATATGAAAACTTAAAATCTTACATATTTTCTTGAAGATATGCATGTTTACACAAACTCGATCGAATTCATATGATCTCTTACCGAAGGTGGGATATACTGATAAAACATGATTATTCAACAATGCCGTAAACTATTATTTAATGCAAACCATGAATAATACAATAATCTAATTTAATAACAATTAAGTTTACTATTTATAACGTGTTTCATCATTTATAACGTTAGGTTGTTGTTGGTTTTCAAGGCGACGTCATAGCACACAAATGACGTGCTCCGTGGCGGCTACAGTGGGGTTGTAAAAACTCGTATTTGTTGAAATCTGTTTCAATTAATTTTATAATATTTACTGATATGAAAGTGAAAATGTAGACATTTATTGCCGTATAATTTAATTTACTTGATTTATAAAGGCGTATTTACTACTAATAATGTCCACGTAATATTTTAACAGCCCCCGAATATATCTCTCTTATCAATTATTTTTGTCATTTCTGTGGAAACAGAATACGGTAGTAAATCTATCAAATATTTGTGTTAATTATTTATGTGCTCAAAAAACTGTTTAATACTAGAGTCTTTATGAAGCTTTGTCTGAACTGAGCCTGTTGCTATAGAGAATATTCAATATTGATATACTAGAGTCTTTATGAAGCTTTACCTTAACTGAGCCTGTTGCTATAGAGAACATTCCATATTGATATACTAGAGTCTTTATGAAGCTTTGTCTGAACTGAGCCTGTTGCTATAGAGAATATTCAATATTGATATACTAGAGTCTTTATGAAGCTTTGCCTTAACTGAGCCTGTTGCTATAGAGAACATTCCATATTGATATACTAGAGTCTTTATGAAGCTTTGAACTGAGCCTGTTGCTATAGAGAATATTCAATATTGATATACTAGAGTCTTTATGAAGCTTTGTCTTAACTGAACCTGTTGCTGTAGAGAACATTCCATATTGATATACTAGAGTCTTTATGAAGCTTTGTCTTAACTGAGCCTGTTGCTATAGAGAACATTCCATATTGATATACTAGAGTCTTTATGAAGCTTTGTCTGAACTGAGACTGTTGCTAAAGAGAACATTCCATATTGATATACTAGAGTCTTTATGGAGTTTTGTCTGAACTGAACCTGTTGCTATAGAGAACATTCCATATTGATATACTAGAGTCTTTATAAAGCTTTGCCTTAACTGAGCCTGTTGCTATAGAGAACATTCCATATTGATATACTAGAGTCTTTATGAAGCTGTGTCTGAACTGAGCCTGTTGCTATAGAGAACATTCCATATTGATATACTAGAGTCTTTATGAAGCTTTGTCTGAACTGAGCCTGTTGCTATAGAGAACATTCCATATTGATATACTAGAGTCTTTATGAAGCATTGTCTGAACTGAGCCTGTTGCTATAGAGAACATTCCATATTGATATACTAGAGTCTTTATGAAGCTTTGTCTTAACTGAGCCTGTTGCTATAGAGAACATTCCATATTGATATACTAGAGTCTTTATGAAGCTTTGTCTGAACTGAGCCTGTTGCTATAGAGAACATTCCATATTGATATACTAGAGTCTTTTTGAAGCTTTGTCTTAACTGAGCCTGTTGCTATAGAGAACATACCATATTGATAGTTATTGTGTTTAAATGGAAGAAGATTGGCATAGTAATTCAGTTGTTGTTACCTGAGTATAACTTAAATGCCAAACAAGATAACCTTATGTAAAAACTTCTAGGCCTATAGATGTGCTTTGTGGGCTATTTGTTAACTCTTCCTGCCATCAAATGAAGGCATAGAATCTGACAGCATCTTCTTGTTGGGCATTGACGATGAAGTTAAAAGTGATAACACTGAGTTAATTGATACAGTGTATTTACCTGTTTTATAATTGCCTTGTAAGCAAACAGTTTTGTTTGTTTGCTTGTATGGTGTTTTACGTCATTTTCAACATGTGAGGTATATAGGACGGTTGTTGTTGTGTTTTTTTTGGTGTTTTTGGGGTGGAGGCAGACCACCCAGTTTTCCTGTGTAGAACCAGTACTGTACACCTCACGCCATCCGTAAGAATCGTGTAAGCAAACAGGTAGACATTAAAGTGTTTGTTGACTTCTGCATGACCCCTGTTGAAGGTATTAACAAAATAAAATCCTCATTTAAAAAAAATAAACAACATTATTTCTTCTTCTGACAACCAGATAAAAAGTTATATTTATATATTTAATGTTCTAGCACAGACCTATTAAGGAATGTGCTACTCCTTTTTTATCAACTGGTTATTGGACATGTTTATTTCTTATTTTTAGCTCCAAAGGTGGAGAACATAAAGCTGACGAGCTGTACAGTAGATTGGCAGTCGTGTCGACCAATGGGAGAGGACAGTTTTGTCTACATCTTACAGTTGCAGAGCAGAGACCATGAATATAGACAGGTAAATATATAGTGTGTCCATTTAACTCCTTTGCAGCACATTTGCCTGCCGATTTCTGACTGGCTTCTAGAATAACACCATTTATTTTATGATAATCAATGAAATACTGTGCTTTATCAGTGAAATAAAAGTGTTATTCCACACTGTGGAATATAGAGTTTTATTTCCACAGAAGCTGCTGGGACTACTTTTTTAATGTACAACCAACACAAATGCATGCACAGTAATGGTGACACGGATCACAATACTGTTAAATGTAATTACTTTCTTTCTGTGACGTTAATGGTTTCAAAAAAAGTGACGTCATGTAACGTTTCGTTACGTCATCGTGACTAGGAAAGAAGCGTGTGTAAAACGGTTTAGTTATGAAATTGTTTAAATAATTGTGTAAAATCATAAAAATAAAAAGAAAATTTTGTTTTGTCGTGAATAACATATATGATTTCTTCTCGAAGTGAAAAAGTTTTCTCACTTCTCAATGAAATAAAATATGTTATTCACTCCAAAACAACAAATATCCTTTATGTTACTGACTCACTGTCAGGGTGTATTATGTATCAGTATTATTTAATGGTCAATAAATTGCACGTTAGGTTTTTCCTGATTTCTCGGTTTAAGCCAATGCATGTGCCTCGGGAATGCAAATATTGGTTGTTAAAACAAAACAGCATTTTTAAAACCGGTTTCAGGGCAGATTCATTCTGTAAAGAAATATACCCGGGACCAATTTCCTTCTGAATATTCAGAGACCAATGACTGTACACACTTTTGTTATTGTGAAATCTGTGAAACCATGTAACACACCTCCGTACTTTTATAATAGAGGGCTTCAGTGCCTTTGTTTATTATTTTTTTCCCAATTTTGTTGAGATAATTAAGGATATGTTTTACAAAAATTGTTATACGATTGAATTGATTTTATGTAGTGTGTGCATGTCTAAACATTGTTTCATCATGCACATGTCACGGTTCATAGATATCTAACAGGTAGATTGATGTTGCATTCATTGTCCGACCGGTTAGCTCAGTCGGTAGAGCATCGGAACGGTAGTCTGAAGGTCCCCGGTTCGAGCCCGGTATGGCTGCACATTTTTCTATCCCTTTGACATTTGATGATTTTGGCAGGAAAGTAAACTCCGACAAAGATGCAAATAATTCTCTGTACCCATAGAAATTCGATATGTCAAGGTTCGTAGATATCTAACAGGTAGATTGATCTATGAACCGTGACACACATACAATAATGTCCACAGGACTCGGGTCTTACATGAAATGTGTGCAGGATTCAGCAAGATGTATACATGCATGAACTCAGTAATATCAAGTGTAAACCTTATAATCATCCATTTGATTAAAAACTTCATTTTAAGATAGAAAACTCTATATGACAACGTCTCATGTTCAGTTTCGTCCAGTGAAATAACAACCAGTGAAATAACAATAAAAACAGATAATAATACTAATGAGCTTTGCATTATACACGTATATGGTAATATTCTTAATCTGTATTTTTTCCGTTTAGGTTTACCGTGGCAGTGACACGTCTTTCTGTGTGGAGAATCTGGAGTGTAAAACTGACTATCATGTTCGAGTATGTGCAATCAGACTATCTATCGATGATTCGGAGCTAGTCGGGGCATTCAGCCCAGGTCAGAGCTTCTGTACGGCGAGCCCGGAGCCCGTCAAACCTATGTCATCACAAACGACAGAGGAGGGTAAATTATCTGAAGCGAAACAATTAACGGACCAACAGCTAGCGGCCATTTTTGTCGCTGGGCTCATGTTTGTGGCAGTTTTGTTTGCCTTCGTAGCTCAACAGTTTATATCCTACACGTCGGGAACCAGTGGCCGAACTGACGAAGTATGACAACAGTTTATATCCTACACGTCGGGAACCAGTGGCCGAACTGACGAAGTATGACATCAGTTTATATCTTACACGTCGGGAACCAGTGGCCGAACTGACGAAGTATGACAACAGTTTATATCCTACACGTCGGGAACCAGTGTCTGAACTGACGAAGTATGACAACAGTTTATATCCTACACGTCGGGAACCACTGGCCGAACTGACGAAGTATGACACATGACACAATCTGCAGATGGGTGGGGAATTCTCGTTGTGATTATTATAATTTTTCGTTTACATTTTTTTTGTTTGGTCTATCTTTAAAGAAAAGATGTCATGTGCGGGCACAGTGACTCATTAATCATCAGAACCATTACTACAGTGCTATCTTTGTTTTGTTGTTTATCTTTTATATGGCTCTTTAACGTACACAACCGGAAAAGGTTTTTTATTTCCTGTGACGTACACATATGACGTGAGACGCCGTGTGGAAGATACATTTTGTTCTAAAGTTGTGGCTAGCAGATGCAAAATATTGCCGTGGGTATTAGTGTTTTAGTTTGGTAGGAAATTCATATTCCTCACGGTTTCAACTTTTTATTCACGGATACGCTTGGGTAGATATCAGACACTGGGAAAGTGTCGCAGGACTGCAATGCTACTGTTCTTCACTGAGCTGTTACAGGAATCACATGTGACCGATACCGACATAAGACACGCTGTACATACTGACATTACTTCTGCTGTGTACAATGTATACTAAAGGAAAAAGAAATGCAACTCGGGACTTTCTGTTGTATAATGTATGTACTGCACTGTAATATTCCAGAGAAAACCCTGTTGTATAATGTATGTACTGCACTGTAATATTCCAGAGAAAACCCAAGATGTTTTCTGAAAAAAAAAGGTTACATCTAATTGGGGAAAGGACTAAACTGTGCTACTGTAGACTTATTAAAAACAGTACACTTTGTAACATGAAAATCCTAAATGCTCTTTGAAAATTTGAGCCATCTCAGTGCTGTATTTAATGTAAAATTATTGTGAAACTTTACATCCTATGTTTGCGCAGCTGCCTGAGCCAGACGCATTTTCTAGCAATAATGAAATTCTGAAGCGATAATATTTGGTATGTTATGTGTTGTTTTAGTCTTTTTTTTCAAAAGGAAAAGTCTAATGTAGCCATGTACCATTTGATTTACACCAGCATATTTTACATACAGTATATAGTCAAAACTACTGAGTTGCGTTCCTTATTTCCTTTAGCATATTTAAGCCTTAGTTGTAGTGAACAATAACGGAAGGGAGCGATTCTTTCGTTGCATGTAACGGTCATAAAATATATCCTAAACACAAAAATGGCTTCTTTTTCATCTTAATCTATTTAATAATTATATGGACCAGCATAAAATCATAGATCTGACTTCATTTATTTTACATTCATTCTGATTTCTTGTAACTTTAGCATGTTCATTATTCATGTGGCATTTTTTCTTTGTTATGTTAGCTTGTTGTTATTGTCACATTAATGTAATTTTATTTTCAAAAGGAAGTTGTTACGGATTATAGTTACTGCTTTTTAATCTCTTTAAATGTTGATCATTCAAACCATTAACAATGAAATTTCATTGTATTGATTTTATTCTGCATGTTTACGTTTTTAAACATGGCATTGTTATTGTTGGACACCGTTAGTGATACTGTAGGCTATGACATACATTTTGTTTAAAACCTGGGAACGTGGCTCCATCTCGTAAATGGAGTGTATAAAATAGAATTTTCAGCAACTCTGCAATACTGCAGGTTAGAAGGTTCGAGGCCCATTCTTCATATTTTATATTGATGTAAATGGAGGATGAGCCTGGCCTTTTCATTCCTGTTTTGAGCCGTATAACCTTTCTACTTTTGGTGGGACATAAAACCCAATTCAATTGTTTTATATATCAAATATGTTAATAATAGGATCTGTCCACACCATGAAATTAAGTACAGTAAGAATGGGGTTTGCAGCTCTTTTATAGGAAGGTTTGAGAAAATTGACATTAGCTTGTTCATTTATTTGAAATCTGCACGGACCAATCCCATATGAATGATAAGATTGTGCTATTGCCAGCTTTACGCAGTTCTTTATATCCTGTACCAGTATGATATTCAGTCATTCAGTCAGTATTCAAAAAAAAAAACTCCTACATAGTATACTACTCAAAATTTGCTAAGGATCACTTTTTTGCTGTCTAAATTTCTTGCAGAAATAAATAGCATTATTTTACATGATAGTATTTAGGGCAGCGTATGGTCATGTGATCTGATGACTTGATTCAAATTGTGGAATTGTTGAAGTATCAATGAAATTAATATCGTTATTGTGAATTTATTTCTAATAAAATTATATGGAAGAATAAAAGTGATCCTTAGCAAATTTTGAGTAGTATATTTAGATAAAACTAAACATTAAATTAGTTAATGTTGAAAAGTAAAGTAGTGTTCCACATCTAGAAATATTCTTTCGAAATATTAGTAGTTTGATATTAGGAAAAGGGCTTACTCCTTGCACTAGTTCTGTATTGGGCAGCGCCCATAATTTCTCGCCAAACAAAATGCCAAATTATACATCTTCCATGACTGATATTAGTTGAATGTAATATATGTTTTCATTAGTGCATATGTCCATATAGACCCCAAAGATAGTTGTCTCCCATTTTTCCCCAAAGGCAAAAAAAATCGACAGCCTACAAGTGCAATTTTTTGAACAGTCAAATAAAATATCCCATCTGCATGAATACTGTCATTTGATTGAAGCCAGTTTTCTAGCATTGAAATGATAAAACAAAAACAGTTACGCAGTGTTTATTTTGTATGTTGCGATGGTTTACTATGTTGGAAACCTGGCAAATTCAACCAGCGGTCACTTGTATAATACCAGGATTTTATTTTTTCACTAAAAGTCAACTCCCATGTGGTTGCCGGGGTAGAATACAATGACAGCAATCAGACAAACACACTGTCACATGCAGAGGGGTACACCGCATATGGAAACATGGCTACATCGTAAATGGTGTTTCTACTATAGAATTTGCAGCAACTCTGCAATTCAGTCCATTCTCCATATTTTATCTTGATGTAAATGGAGGATGAGCCTGGCACGTTCATTCCTGTTAGGCACCATATAACCTTTCATGTGTTGGTCTCCTTAAAACCGAATTGAATTCAATTCTAAAAGTCAACCTTTTTTTAAGTTCTTAATACTACATACGGATATAAAATCAACATTTGACTGTCAACTTTGAACTTTTCTGAGAAGCAGATGTTATATAACTTTTAATAAGAGTTGTCACTGAATTGAAGTAAATAATCTACCCCAGCCCCATCTTGTGGTTTTTATTTGGTTGTTGGCAGTATTAAGGATCATGTGAAATGACCAGTTTTAAATTCTTCAGCACACATTTCATTGTCTTTCAAAGTCTAAAAATACAATTAGAGGACTGGTCACCTAGTGTTGGACCCATCTAATTTAAGAAGTTGGTCTTGTTGTCCTATTTTTATGAAATTAACCATTTTAGTTTTTGTGGGAGACATTTCTCGTACTGGAGTGTGTGTTTATTACATGCTAGCAAACATTGGCAGAGGAGATCTCTGAATAGATAAATGAAGATGGTGAAATGATATTGGACATGTGTATTTGTAGTACTTGTTATGGTGGTATTTTAGTTTATAGTGGATACTGCTTAATTTATTTTTTGTGCCGTTTTCTTAGTCATTATTATTGGTTTCATTGGCAACCATTTTTTGTAAATATTCATTTTGATTTGTTAGTTTAAACTCAAATATTTCAAAGTTGTACCCAAATACAAAATATAATTATTAGTGCATAATATTTAACAAAACGCTTATTGTCAGAATTGCTTTTTGTACACGTCAGCATCTGGTTATTGTACATATCGGCATCTGGTTATTGTACATGTCAGCATTTGCTTATTGTACATATCAGCATCTGGTTATTGTACATGTAAGCATTAGCTTATTTTACATGTCAGAATTGCTTATTGTACATGTCAGTATCTGGTTATTGTACATGTCAGCATCTGGTTATTGTACATATCATAATCTGGTTATTGTACATGTCAGAATCTGATTAGTGTACCTGTCAGCATCTGGTTATTGTACATGTCAGAATCTGATTATTGTACATGTCAGCATCAGGTTATTGTACATATCATAATCTGGTTATTGTACATGTCAGCATCAGGTTATTGTACATGTCAGCATCAGGTTATTGTACATATCATAATCTGGTTATTGTACATGTCAGCATCAGGTTATTGTACATGTCAGCATCTGGTTATTGTACCTGTCAGCATCTGGTTATTGTACATGTCAGAATCTGATTATTGTACCTGTCAGCATCTGGTTATTGTACATGTCAGAATCTGGTTATTGTACATGTCAGCATCTGGTTATTGTACATATCAGCATCTGATTATTGTACATATCAGAATCTGGTTATTGTACATATCAGCATCTGGTTATTGTACATGTCAGAATCTGGTTATTGTACGTATCAGAATATGGTTATTGTACATAGAATTGATTATTGTACATAACAAAATATCTGCTTATTGTACATGTCAGGATATGGTTATTGTACATATCAGAATCTGGTTATTGTACATATCAGCAGCAGGTTATTGTACATGTCAGCATTTGCTTATTGTACATGTCAGAATTGCTTATTGTACATGGCAACATCTACTTATTGTATATTGCAGAATCTGCTTTGTCAAATTAAAGATTTGTTTTACTACCCTGGTTGTTTTACTTTGACAATCAGGCGGAAGGTCCAGTTTTATAGAGAACACATTTTACAAAATGAAAACTTAGTATATCTTTGCCAAAATATATTTCACAAACAAATATGATGATTTAATAAAATGCAATAATTTAAATTTTTGTCCAGATATATAACTTCAGGGTTGTTTATTACATTTCTATTGATGAAAAACAAATCTGAATCGCAACTGTTCCTTACTCCGACATTTAGCGGTGACGTTGAGTCGAAGTGTCAAGTGTTGATGATGCCAATGTTGATTGCTGAGAAAGTTCAACAAAGCGTGAATCACCACTATATCTCTGCCTAGTTCCACCATACATTAAAGGAAAATATGCTTATTAAAACATAAACTGAAACAATTGACGAAGTACTCGGAAATATTTACAGCTTAGAGTATTACGCTAACAAATAAACTTAATAAAATTAAACTGTACACGCTATTCCGAATATATATTTGTGTACTAATTACGTTGTATCCCCTACACGCTGCGCTGACGCTAAGCACAACACAGGAAGTGTGCAGATCCAAATTGTTTATTTATAGCACAGGTATTGTCTATGTAAACACAAGGGTTAAAAAGTCAGTGTGCCTTTTTAACGAAGCAGTTGTTAATCGGCTGGGTACATCAGGTGATTTAATTGCAAATTTGAGGGTAATATTATACACAAATACTTGACACAAAGTCTCTGTCATCTCCGTTAAGGTTAACGATAAGCATATTCCGACTTTAATGCAGGTAACATAAATCATTATGGAAGAGATCTGACAAAGAAAAATCCATCTTGGTGAATATATATATATATATAAACAAAATACCTCTTAAATTGGGGTTTAAAGGGACACATGGCAATCTTGATTTTTTTTTAAGAACTTAGTTGGTTTTTCACATAACTCACATGTGTTTAATCATTAATATTTATTATCAGAATTTTTACAAAACAAGTTGTTTTTGTATATATAACTAACTGGTGATTATATTGCACCAATAAAATATATAAACCTATGGAAGAATAAGAAGAAGAAATTTAAGCTCTAAATTTGATTTAATTATATGCAAGCACCTTTAAAGTTAAAATGATAATGGATCAAATTGAAATGCTTATTGTACCGCTTCAAACATTCGTCAAGATTGCTGCATGTCCCTTTAAGGCCCAGTAGCACCAACTAATGCATAGTTTACATAATTGTTTACACCTTTTATAAAAAAATAGGTATAAACTTCAACTACATGCACTGTTTAGAACATGATATCAACATCAAAATCAGCAAGGTGAAGTACTTGTCTTTTTTTAACACCATTTGAATTTCATTGTAATTTTTCTAACTATATAAACTATATTATTTTAGCTTGTTAGTAAATTTATATATTGTTTTTGATAGGCACACATCGTTTTATAACACAACATGTCTGTTAAGTCGGGTATAACTGCTTTGTTGTGAATTTAGCAATATTGTTACTTTAAAATCAGTCCATCAGTCTGCAACGTGAGTATTATGCATACTTCGGTTGTTTTACCTATATGACACTGCCACCGCTGGTTTGCCGGTCTGCAGTGTGACATTTTGTCTATTAGTGTTGTTGACAAAACATTTTGAATTGGTATTTAATGTACTGTACTTAGGCCAGTCCTTTTTTTATTTTTAGGATTTACCCTCCTACTCTAAAATTTCGAAAACTGAAAAGATATTATTGCCTCCAACCAAAAAAGTTTGAATTTTATACCCACAAAAAGGTACTAAATTTTCGGATTCTGTATTACCTCGACGATTATATATCATAGAATTTTTGCGGAAAAAAAACACTTTCCTTTTTTATTTTTTTACCCTGCTTGTTGAAAAAAAACCGTAAAACAATTACGTAGATAAAAAAATACTGGTCCGATGTTACTGGATTTTTACAAAAAAAGAAACATTAGGTAATCATCTTTATATTGAAACTCGGCTTGTTTGTCGTATATATGATCAGTGCATGTCACACCGAGATGAAACGTGTGAATACAGCGCACTTCACGAAGAGGTGATCATTATTGCACATATTGTTGCCATGGAAACACAATATATTGTTATGTAAATATTTTGTGGTTATGTTACTAGATTTGTCGCTGTCTCCTATATTGACATGCTTCGGTGATGTGATAAAACAAGACTATTCTTGGAATAATATTTCTCAATGTTTAGTATATACTATGTGAAATTATATTATATATATTATATATAAATCTATATGAATTGTATAAAGAAAGTGTATTTTATCAATCTTGAGAACGCTGTTACTGTTTACATGTATATGAGGTATTACTAGTCATTTTTATGATGGCCATATGAAATGGGGATTGCTCGAGACATAGGACTGAAAACAATCTGTAAAACCTTTGTAAAGATGATGATGTTTATTTCTGTGGTCGTCTGTGGCGTGGCATGGTTATCTTTGTCATGTCATGGTTACCTAAGCCATGCAGTGGTTATCTTTGTCATGTCATGGGGGCGCTCGTGGCCGAGTGGTTAACGTCTCTGACTTGAAATCACTTGCCCTCACCGCTGTAGGTTCGATCCCTCTGGGGCCTAGGAATCTTTATGTGAGGAAGCTATCCAGCTGGCTTGCGGAACGTCGGTGGTTCTACCCAGGTGCCCGCCCGTGCACGAAAATTGCCCGGAGGGGCACCTGGGGTCTTCCTCCACCAATGGAAGCTGGAAAGTCGCCATATGACCTTAGCTGTTGGTGCGACTATAAAATCCAATTCAATTCAATTGTCATGTCATGGTTACCTAAGCCATGCAGTGGTTGTATGTGACGTGTAATGGTTACACATTTATCTATGTCATATTTATATATGTAATGACTGGTCATCTGTGACCTGCCATGGTTATATGTGGCCTCCCATGGCTATCTGTGGCATGACATGACTATCTGTGGCCTGCCATGGTTATATGTGGCCTGCCATGGTTATATGTGACATGCTATGGTTATATGTGACATGTCATGGTTATATGTGGCATGGCTATCTGTGGCCTGCCATGGTTATATGTGACATGTCATGGTAATATTTGGCATGACATGGCTATCTCTGGCCTGCCATGGTTATTTGTGACATGCCATGGTTATATTTGGCATGACATGGCTATCTGTGGCCTGCCATGGTTATATGTGACATGCCATGGTTATATGTGGCATGGCATGGCTATCTGTGACCTGACATGGGTACATGTGACATGCCATGGTTATATGTGGCATGACATGACTATCTGTGGCCTGCCATGGTTATATGTGACATGCCATGGTTATATGTGGCATGACATGGCTATCTTTGGCCTGCCATGGTTATATGTGGCATGACATGACTATAAGTTACATGCCATGGTTATATGTGGCATGCCATGGCTATCTGTGGCCTGTCATGGTTATATGTGGCATGACATGACTATCTGCGGCTTGCCATGGTAATATGTGACATGCCATGGTAATATGTGGCATGACATGGCTATCTGTGTCCTGCCATGGATATATGTGACATGCCAGGGTTATGTGTCATATTTATGTCATGTATTGGTCGCCCTTGGTATGGGAAATATTTATATCTAGTATACATACAGGTGAAGTAAGTTCGGTTTTAAATATGAAACTTTGCTTTTCTGAAGAGTGGGCAATTTGTAAATAGTAATCGAAACTTGGTATATAGATCATTTGTAAACATAGATGGTTTAAAGTTGATGACAAACCTACTGTTTGAAGCAATTCCTAGATCACGTGGATTATAGTTAGAAATCACAAGTGTTTTATTTTCTGCAAACATAAAAACAAAAACGACCTACTTGCCATCAGCCAAGCCACCAGCCATGGGCTATTGTTAATTAGTACTTTGTTGTGACCTTCATACTTGTTTGTACCTTGTTGTATGTTGGTTTAGATATCAGAGGGGTGAATTTGAGGGACATATAGAATGTAAGTACATTGTATAGGTAAAATGGGCAGAAAAAGGCATTTGTGATTTGTTAACAGTTGCCATTGTGAATTTATTATTTTTACAATAATTGTATTTCTATATATACAGTGATACATAGCATTTGTGTAATGTTGTTTATTTATTCATTAGCATTAAAGGGAATTTTGATCATTCAAATGCTGTTTGTTTTTATAAATAAAGCCAGTTTGTGAAATTTAAAGCCAGTCTGTGAAGCTAAAATATTAAGTATAAATGCAGGAGATACTGCACTGTCCCCGATTTAGGCAAGTATAAAGTCTGGTTTGCTTTCAGAGTTCAAGCAACTGCTTAGCTGATTACTTACAAAATCAAGATCTATAGCAGGTAAACGACGTGGGACAGGGAAATGTTAAGGTTGCCAAGAAAGGCTAGACATATTCAGTGTTCTGAAAGCCTCTATATTTAGAAAAAGAAAAACATTTCTAAAAGTGAATACCGTACCTGTATATAGTATTACAACAGAGGTCTCTTTTAAGAGCTTACCTAAATATTTCAGATTTTTTGGTTATTTTAGAACACAGGCATGTGTTATTTGATACTGAAATTTTCCTTTTGCAAATCTGAATGACTACAACGGTCCTTGTAATTAAAAAATGTGAAAGTTGTGTCGACTTCCTACGTCTGTAAATTACTGCCCGGTTAACATTATCAATGATAATCTTAAAAACAGCCCAATTTGATCGTGCGTCCTCTGTTACTGCTGATGAACATTTTAAACAGCATTTTATATTGTATCTAATTTTTGTCTGTTAATCAAACTTTTTATCAAAATACTTGTTATATGTAATGTTTGTTTTATGGCAAATGATCATATGGATGTCTCGCCAGTTTATGGATGTCTCGCCAGTTTATGGTAATGAATTTTGCATTTATCAGATACAGTTGTAAATCCTGAAAATGGCCATTAAAAATAACATGATTAAAGATGAATATGGCCATTAAATGTAATATTAAAATGTTGAATATTGCCATTAAAAGTTAATACACTTCAGATATAGCTATTACGGTAAAGGAAACAAGAATATGACCATTAAAAGTAATAAAATTCAGATATGGCTTTTAAAATAATAAGAAATGGCCATTAAATTTTAAAGGGAACAAAATTGACAGAATAAGCCCATTAAAGTTTAAAATTTGAAGACTGAATGGATAGTGATGATTCATGAAGTGTTGCATTTCCATTCAATGCATGCCTGACAGCATCAAAATAATTTGACAAACATTGAATATGGCCATTACAAACAGTAATAAGATTTAGAATATGGTCATTAAAGTACTGAATGGAGACAGTAAAAGTAATAAAAGATTTAAACTGGAGTTTGGGTCATGTACTTGCAGATTAATTATGTTGAAATAACATAAAGTATGCTTTATGCTAAAATAAAAACGATTTACTGGTTATGGCTTTATACATAAATGTGATGTGGCTGTAGTCCGTCTTGCCATGCAATGATATCTTGTGTTTTAGACACAGCTAAATGTTGTCATTGTTTTAGTCAGCCTTTTAAAACTTTCTTCCTACGCAACAGTTTGATCTTATAGGCAGTGTTTTTATACCCCCGACACCGAATGGTGAGGAGGCATATAGTGTTGGCCATGTCCATCCGAGCATCCGTCCTTCCATCCGTCCCGAAAGTTTGTATGTCTATCTTATCCCACACTTTTCAACTGATTGTTTCGAACTTTACAGGATGTAAAGATGTGCATGTCAATTCTGCGTCAAAATCGACCTTGTAATACCCGAGTTATGGCCCTTTAATTTGTTCATCAAATTCTACGTTTCCCGCTGATTGTTTTCAAACCGTGTCGAATAGACACATTTCTAGTTTATTATATCACTGCAAGACAGGAAACAATGTACTATATCAGACACTGCAAGACAGGAAACACTGCACTATATCAGACACTGCAAGACAGGAAACAATGTACTATATCAGACACTGCAAGACAGGAATCACTGCACTATATCAAATACTGCAAGACAGGAACCACTGCACTATATCAAACACTGCAAGGCAGGAACCACTATACTAATCAGACATTGCAAGACATGAACCAATGTTCTATATCAAACACTGCACTATATCAGACATTGCAAGACAGGAACCAATGTTCTATATCAGACACTGCAAGACAGGAACCACTGCACTATATCGGACACTGCAAGACAGGAACCAATGTTCTATATCAAACACTGCAAGACGGGAACCAATGTACTATATCAGACATTGGAAGATGGGAACCAATGTTCTATATCAAACACTGCAAGACAGGAACCACTGCATTATATCAGACATTGCAAGACAGGAACCAATGTTCTATATCAAACACTGCAAGACAGGAACCACTGCACTATATCAGACATTGCAAAACAGGAACCACTGCACTATATCAGACATTGCAAGACAGGAACCACTGCACTGTATCAGACATTGCAAGACAGGAACCAATGTTCTATATCAGACACTGCAAGACAGGAACCACTGCACTATATCAGACATTGCAAGACAGGAACCAATGTTCTATATCAGACATTGCAAGACAGGAACCACTTCACTATATCAGACATTGCAAGACAGGAACCAATGTTCTATATCAGACACTGCAAGACATGAACCACTGCACTATATCAGACATTGCAAGACAGGAACCAATGTTCTATATCAAACACTGCAAGACAGGAACCACTGTACTGTATCAGACACTGCAAGACAGGAACCACTGCACTATATCAGACATTGCAAGACATGAACCAATGTACTATATCAGACACTGCAAGACATGAACCAATGTACTATATCAGACACTGCAAGCCAGGAACCACTGTACTAAATCAGACACTGCAAGACAGGAACCAATGTACTATATCAGACACTGCAAGACAGGAACCACTGTACTATATCAGACACTGCAAGACAGGAACCATTGTACTAAATCAAGACACTACAAGACAGGAACCACTGTACTATATCAGACACTGCAAGACATGAACCAATGTACTATATCAAACACTGCAAGACAGGAACCAATGTACTATATCAGACATTGAAAGACAGGAACCAATGTTCTATATCAGACACTGCAAGACAGGAACCAATGTACTATATCAGACACTGCAAGACATGAACCAATGTACTATAACACATACTGCAAGACAGGAACCAATGTACTATATCAGACACTGCAAGACAGGAACCACTGTACTATATCAGACACTGCAAGACAGGAACCATTGTACTAAATCAAGACACTACAAGACAGGAACCACTGTACTATATCAAACACTTCAAGACAGGAACCACTGTACTATATCAAACACTTCAAGACAGGAACCACTGTACTATATCAAACACTTCAAGACAGGAACCACTGTACTATATCAGACACTGCAAGACAGGAACCATTGTACTAAATCAAGACACTACAAGACAGGAACCAATGTACTAAATCAAGACACTACAAGACAGGAACCACTGTACTATATCAAACACTTCAAGACAGGAACCAATGTACAATATCAGACACTGCAAGACAGGAACCACTGTACTATATCAAACACTTCAAGACAGGAACCACTGTACTATATCAAACACTTCAAGACAGTAACCTCTGCACTATATCAGAACATAGTGACGATAACAATTCATCTTTTTGTTGCTAAACTTTTCATAAAAGACACCTATGAGATTTAAACAATCACCTGACCATATTATATGAGATCAACTGTATTTATGAGAACATCACATGACTTTATGTTATGAGATCAACTGTATTTATGACAACATCACGTGACTGTATGTTATGAGATCAACTGTATTTATGACAACATCACGTGACTGTATGTTATGAAATCTAAACATCTCATGACTATCACATGACCGTGTATTTTATATGATCTAAACATGACATGACTGTATTTTATGAGATCTGAAGTTCCTGTAATAGTTATTATATTGTAGCCAAAATGACCAATTAACCATAGACCTGACTGTGTTATATGGGATAACCATAGACCTGACTGTGTTATATGGGATAACCATAGACCTGACTGTGTTATATGGGATAACCATAGACCTGACTGTGTTATATGGGACGAGTGAGCCCTGTACACAGCATACAGCCATGTAATGAGTGGCATTCAAGTGTTAGTTTGTACAATCGTTGAAGACATAGAGTAATCAGCATCCTTAATATAGCATGTATGATCATTTGCCTTTGTTTCAAGGAAATAGTGTCCGATATTGCAGGGTTCTCACACATCACAACTTGTTTACAGGAAGGAGTATCACTGTTGCATTATGGGACAAGCCTTCGTCTGTTTTTATCAGTTAAGTGTTAGATTTATTTAAGACAACTTTTTGTTTGTATATATAATTATGTAGTAATATAATGGAATAGATTTTAATGAAGGAATATAATAGTAATTTTATTAAAATAAAATGTCTTTGTGTCTGTACAATATTGTATTGTGGCCAGTGTGTTCAGTACTGACTATTTGACATACCGGTATACCCCAGACAGTAAATGAGAAAATCTTGTAACATATGAACATTGAAAAATAGTTTAAATATCTTGTAGGAAACAAATTAATTATATAAGTAAACTGTCAAAATAAGTTAGTAATACAAATGTTGACTGTTTACAAAACAGTGAATTGTTATTTAAATGTGCCAACCAACCATGCATTGGTCAGTGTAAGGTTTCTATTGTCAAACTGACCAGTGAATATCTGGTTGGCACTTCCATACAAATGGTGATGTCACTGATCACAATGGTGAAGTCACTGATCACAATGGTGATGTCACTGATCACACTGGTGATGTCACTGATCACAATGGTGATGTCACTGATCACGTTCTTATAGTTGAATGCTGCAAATGTCAGTTGATATATCGAAATATGGGATGGTTCATATATAAAATCTTCTGAATGCTTTAGAATGGCAGACAATGTTAGTTGCTATATTGCTGGCCAGTGATTTTAGTGCAATAAAATATTATATTTTATTTATGATTAGTATGTATCCTATGTAAATAAACTATTTCAAAGTATATATTTTCATTGTAAACATTGACTGCAAAGTTGACCTCAAACTTCAGAAGTCCACACTTGATGAGAGCAGCATTGACTGTGACTGGTCAGGGGCGGATCCAGGATTTCATGTTAGAGGGGTGCGTAACTTTTCCAAATGTGGTTGACAAGCAAAAAAACATCCCCCACCCCCGGGATCCGCCCTTGCTGGTGGTAAAAACATGACTGTAGATTAGAGAATTGATTGTGAGTCGACTATATTAGGGAAATAAATAGCATGTATGTTGGGGAAATTATGAATATTGGGGAAGTGCTTGTTACAGCCCAACTGAAGATTGGGGGATAACTTTTCTGCAAGGCCAGTCACACGATTTTTTCTTGTGTAAACCTCTTGAAACCAATACACGTTGGTATATTTCTATATTAAGGTATTTTAAACTGCATGCGCGGTATCGTTATATATAATATTAATGTTTCAATACAACACTGTTGTTACTGATTATGAAAATAAAAAAGCAAAGACAAAAGTGTTGTGTTGAACCCTGGAAATGTTTGTATTATTCTGACCACTGTCTGATACACTGACTTCAAGTTTGTATAATGTGCCACGCCCTGTAATGTCGGTCATACATTTAATAAGATATATATTCTATCAATAAAAACACTAAGCTGCAAATTTGTTTGTCTTTTGTTGTTTTATATACCACAATTTAGATAAATAGATATTTGTCAATAATGTTCTTACTCGGCACCATTTGCAGCCTGTGTTTCACAGGGTGGCCACAGACTATGGAAAACAGGAAAAACTGGGAAAATGGTAACAAAAATCCTAGCAGGGAAAAATCTGGGAATTTAATTTATATTTTGCAACTCTGGAAAAAATCAGGGAAATTATTGTCTGCACTACCTTAGTTTACATCAAACAAAGTTAATGTTGAAGATGTGATAGACACTCTTCAGGCAGAAAAAAAATAATGATAAAAAATCAATGTAAATGATTTCCATAGTAATACATCAATTATAAACATTTTAGATGGTATTCATTTGCTTAAATGGTGTTTCAATATGAAATAAAGAAACATTTAAAAATGCAATAACTATATATGCTCATATATGTGATATTTGGTGGTGAAGGTATGCCCGGCAATAAGGGCAGGATGGAGATCGTATATTTTCAATATCAGGGTTTTGAAATTTCTGTGGCAACCCTGCCATATTAATACATTGCTTTATAATATGCAACAGTTTAGAGAAAGTACACTTATTGGAGTTGGAAGGTAAAAGTTGAAGGTCACAGCGACCGTAAACATGACCTTATTCGGTTAAATCAGAAGTGCATCCTAGATCGCTGATTAAATAGATTCTATGTTGTTAAAATTTTACTCGGTCCATATTTAATGAAATGTTATGTACGTTGATTATGGAGTCGATAGGTGAAAGGTCACCTTAAACATAAACTTCACATTAAAAATAGTAAATTGTAAGTTGTAATTGTTATCTAAGTTCCTCTGGGACCGGTGTATATATTTTGTATCGGTCACCTATTGAGTTTGGAGTGTATTTTAATCAAGGTTTCAGTGTGACACTGACCTATGTTGATTCAACTTTGGAAATCTGTTATATTTGGAGACGTTCAGATACCTACTGATAATTACTATAATAATATGTTATTTCAGATATGTTACAATATATTTATTACAACACCACAAGCAACACATGCATACGCATTGGACTACACATTATTCCAACACCACAAGCAACACATGCATACAAATTGGACTACACATTATTACAACACCACAAGCAACACATGCATACAAATTGGACATCACATTATTACAACACCACAAGCAACACATGCATACGAATTGGACTACACATTATTACAACACCACAAGCAACATGCATACAAATTGGACCACGCATTATTACAACATTAGATACAGTTCTGTTTTTGGTACACATTATTACAACATTAGATACAGTTCTGTTTTTGGTACACATTATTACAACATTAGATACAGTTCTGTTTTTGGTACATATTATTACAACATTAGATTCAGTTCTGTTTTTGGCAGAAAAAACAATGTATGTGAATGTAGGTTTGAAATTGTAACTATACAGTTGAATACGAATTTGAAAAGAAAAAAACAAGAAATTACACTGAAATATGTTGTGTCGTGCTATTCGCCCCACTAAAATAACATCCCGTATCCCTGATCAGTCTGATAGAAATAACATTAGCCTATAGACAAAGTACGCCGATATATCAATACGAAGTCAACGAAACACTAAAGAACTACATGTATAATTAGTCTGTCAGTTAGTCTGTCTATCTGCGCAAAATCTCTTCAGATCAATTTCATATAGATTTGTAACACTTCTGGGAGTAAAAAAGATTATCCTAGAACCTGTCAAAGAGATTCATCCTTTAAATAAATAATAACTATATCCCGCAGTCGATTGCGCGCCATCACAAATCCACGCGCCCGCCATAAAGCTACATTTAACCCCACCCTTCATCCCCTAGTGTGAACCTCGGACAAAATGTTCAAACCACTACTCTGAATAACGTTCAAGTTGATATGCAACACTACCATATTCCTTTTTTTTTTATCACGCCCACACCCTCAAGTGTAACCCCCAGGGCATGACCTGGGCAGGCGTCTCATTCAAAATCACCAAGTTGTGACCGAGGGGCTATGTCCGAAGGGGTGGGGATGGACCTCGGGGTCAATGCTGGTTAGATGGTTGTTACGATCTGTCTGTTAATGCCCTGTGAGAGTATCTACAGTTATAGGGTGGGAATTTCCGGAATTTCAACAGTTTCCAATTTATGACCCATGGGTTATTTCCCCAGGGGGGACGGACCCCGCAGCCGATGATGGGTGGATGTTTGTATCTGTTCATGTCCAGTAAGTGGATATATGGTTATATGGAGGGGATCTCAGCGGTTTCCAAGCTATGATCCAGGGGCTGTGTCACCAGGGGTTGGGATGGACCCTGGTGCCAATGCTGGTTGAAAGGTTGTATTTGTTTTTACACTGTAACCCAGTAAGTGTATGCATATATGGTTGTAGTGTTATTTGTTTTACCCCGCCAACTCCCTCAAGAGTAACCCTCAGGTTAACCTAGGTGTCCCCTTCAAAATTCCGTCTGATATGTTTTATGATTTTATTCAACGATTACACCCTATGTTATACCATTAAGCAGTTATTGTACGTCAAAGTTTACACCACAAGCTCCACCCACAGAGTTGAATCATACTTCCAAAAAGATTGTACACATCCCTGGAGCTAGGTAAATCATATAGTTTATTTGTATGTATAAATTGTTATTGTGTATTTTCCTAATAAAGAAAATATATAATTGTGTGATATAATAAAACACTAAAAAAAAGTATTCTCCTTTGGGTTCGTTTTAGTATTTTCTTTTTGTTTCTTGTATTTTTGCTATTTTCTGAATACAGACGCTTGAACCTCTATTCTTTATTTCTATGAACGTCTGTTGCACACAGATGAGTCAGAATCCGGAAGTTGCAGAGACAAGTTGTAAAATCATCAATCGATATTTTGCTGATTATTGAAACAAATATGCAAAAATGACACCTTGGACATATTTATTGAGGCTCTTAAAGCGCTATATATTTAGTCCAGAGTCGTTTCTGCTTCTGATTCTTCTTGTCATAATCTACAACACCGTTTTAAACATATCTCCCCTATGGGAGAGGGCAAAAGACAAAGTGAAACTGAGACTTTCACCCAATGATGTCGGTGCCAAAGCATTTAATTCACCCCAAATAAATCGTCGATTCTGGCCATCAGATCCCGTTAAAGCATCATGGGAGTTTCAGAGTAGATTGGCAGCTGCTTACTCGATTCAGGGACGACGACCCCACATGGAAGACCGATTCAAAGTTCACAATAACGGAAGCAAGATCTCGATGTATGGATTATTTGACGGTCATGGTGGTGAGGTTTGTATTATTCAGGTTCATTTTTTTTTAGTGTAAAAAAATGTTACTTTTACTCTCTTTGACCCAGTGGAGCTGATGGGGGTCATTGTCGTACCGGGTATGTTTCTGTATACATAAATGTACCCTGGGTGCCTTTCTGTAGTAACATAAATGTACCCTGGGTGCCTTTCTGTAGTACCCGGGCCTTTCTGTATATTATATTGTAAATAAAAGAAAAAAATAACAATAATTCAGTCAGTTATACTTTTAATTCAAACACAGTTATAACAAATATATATACTAACAATGGTCAACTTGTCAATTAATTAGGCATTTAAAGTGAAAGTAGAATTCTGTATAGTAAATGCCACGGATTCTCCGATTGGCTTACTGCACATGTGGATAAAGAACACCGTTTCTGATTGTCTGCATTTGACGTTCATAGGTCAAAAACAGGTACGCAATTTCGTGTCCGGACCGTAACGTCACAACCCCTGCAGGGATTTTTAAATAACTTGGCACAAGTGATCACCATAACAAGATGATGTGTCGAGCGCAAAACCCAGGTCCGTATCTCAAAGGTCAAGGTCACATTTGAAGTTCATAGGTAAAAAACAGGTACGCAATTTCGTGTCCGGACCGTAACGTCGCAACCCCTGCAGGATTTTTTAAATAACTTGGCACAAGTGATCACAATAACGACGATGTGTCGCGCGCAAAACCCAGGTCTTCAAGGTCAAGGTCACACTTGGAGGTCAAAAGTCAAATTGTGTCCGGTCAATAACTCTGGCATTCATGGACGGATTTTCAAATAACTTGGCACAAGTGCTCACCACAACAAGACAATGTGTCATGCATAAAATCCAGTCTGTGGCACCAAGGTCAAGGTCACATTTAGAGGTTAAAGGTCAAATTGTGTCCTGTCAATTACTTTTGCATGCCTAGACGGATTTTCAAATAACTTGGCACAAGTGCTCACCACAACCAAACGCGGTATCGTGCACAAAATTTAGGTCCATGGCTCCAAGGTCAAGGTCATACTAAGAGGTCAAAGGACACTTCGGGGGCATTTATCACTTACAGTGATATTTCTTGGTTTGGTCTATTTTCGAAGTGTGATCATTTATTTATCTTGAAAAAAGGTTACCTAAAGAGATCTAAAAAAAATAATTGAGAGGGCACTCTTCCCACGACGAGCCCACTCCTTACGACGTGTCATCTTGGCTATTATTTTTTAAATGAAATAATGTGTGGCTTTTAATGGAAAATGGCCACTGTGAGCACCGACAAGTTTGTGCCATAAAGAAAATATTTGGCTCTAATTTTTTTCATTTGGCAAAAGTAGTTGCACAAATAAAAAAAATAGCCAGTGCAAGCCCTGAACTACTTACTTAAAATAGTGATCTTTAAAATCAATGTTCAGTGCATATTATGGGACTGCAGTGTATACACTTTTCTTCGGTAGCCAACATGAGTTCTTGAATTATACTAGACCTGCTTGATTTTATGCAGTACATAGCTATATTTTACAAATATTACAACTGGCATAATTGAGCCATTTGTGGTTAACATTTTAAGATTTCTCGAGGAGTGTTTACTTTAGAAAATAACAATACATTTATCGCTTTGTTTCCAATAGGTACTTGATTGTATTTTCAGTTTGTGGCAGAATATGCACAGCAGAATCTCCTTCCGTTGATTTTGTCGAATATGAAGGATGACCTCTCTGACCTGAATCATCACAGAGATGTTCTTACTAAACAGATGTTAGAAGTCGATAATCAGATCCTTCAGGTTGTCAGAAATAAATTAGATATCTCAGGTAATGTTTATAAATAAGGTATTTCTGGGTTATAATCAAGCAGAAGTCAGAAGGATGCTCGGTTTAAATGTGAGGGACAGAAATGTGATTTATCACAAACTTGCAGTGTGGGAGTGAAATAAAGCCATGATATATTTATCATATTACACCAGTGAAATAAATATGTAATTGAAGGCCGAATCATCGTTCGGCCTTCACACCAACTGTACCCATCAGAAGACCGAACGATGATTCGGCCTTCTGTTCAGCTCGGTGTGCATCGGAACTGCCTCGTCTATTTCCACAATCGGAAATCAACGTTCCACAACCAGAAATCAACGTTCCACAACCGGAAATCGACGAGGTTGTTTGGTGTCATACAGAGATGATGGAGTCAACATGCGAAGTCATAATACAAACAGTCAGCGTCCTTATACAACAACATTTGATATCATTAGGAGTTTTTTGTTGAGATAGATGTATGTGATAAGTAGAATCTCACAATTGTGTCTCTTTAATATTGTATTTATTAAACAGTTAACTCGTTAGATAAAATTTATATGATGCTCGGCACAGCCTTGCTTCGTATAATATTATCCAACTCGTTTAATGAATTCAATATTAAACAGGCACGCATGTAAGATCCTGTACAACTCAGGTATGGTAAAGTCATATCCTGGGTACAGTTGGTGTGATAATTATCGAGGGTACGATCCTGTACAACTCAGGTATGGTAAATGTCATATCCTGGGTACAGTTGGTGTGATAATTATCCAGGGTACGATCCTGTACAACTCAGGTATGGTAAAGTCATATCCTGGGTACAGTTGGTGTGATAATTATCGAGGGTACGATCCTGTACAACTCCGCTATGGTAAATGTCATATCCTGGGTACAGTTGGTGTGATAATTATCGAGGGTACGATCCTGTACAACTCAGGTATGGTAAATGTCATATCCTGGGTACAGTTGGTGTGATAATTATCGAGGGTACTATCCTGTACAACTCAGGTATGGTAAAGACATATCCTGGGTACAGTTGGTGTGATAATTATCGAGGGTACGATCCTGTACAACTCAGGTATGGTAAATGTCATATGCTGGGTACAGTTGGTGTGATAATTATCGAGGGTACGATCCTGTACAACTCCTGTATGGTAAAGTCATATCCTGGGTACAGTTGGTGTGATAATTATCGAGGGTACGATCCCGTACAACTCCTGTATGGTAAATGTCGTATCCCGAGTACAGTTGGTGTGATAATCAACTCCTGTATGGTAAATGTCATATCCTGGGTACAGTTGGTGTGATAATCAACTCCTGTATGGTAAATGTCATATCCTGGGTACAGTTGGTGTGATAATCAACTCCTGTATGGTAAATGTCATATCCTGGGTACAGTTGGTGTGATAATCAACTCCTGTATGGTAAATGTCATATCCTGGGTACAGTTGGTGTGATAATCAACTCCTGTATGGTAAATGTCATATCCCGAGTACAGTTGGTGTGATAATCAACTCCTGTATGGTATGGTAAATGTCATATCCCGAGTACAGTTGGTGTGATAATCAACTCATGTATGGTAAATGTCATATCCTGGGTACAGTTGATGTGATAATCAACTCATGTATGGTAAATGTCAAATCCCGAGTACAGTTGGTGTGATAATCAACTCCTGTATGGTAAATGTCATATCCTGGGTACAGTTGGTGTGATAATTATCGAGGGTACGATCCTGTACAACTCAGGTATGGTAAATGTCATATCCCAGGTACAGTTGGTGTGATAATCAACTCCTGTATGGTAAATGTCATATCCAGAGTACAGTTGGTGTGATAATCAACTCCTGTATGGTAAATGTCATATCCCGAGTACAGTTGGTGTGATAATCAACTCCTGTATGGTAAATGTCATATCCCGAGTACAGTTGGTGTGATAATCAACTCCTGTATGGTAAATGTCATATCCCGGGTACAGTTGGTGTGATAATCAACTCCTGTATGGTAAATGTCATATCCCGGGTACAGTTGGTGTGATAATCAACTCCTGTATGGTAAATGTCATATCCCAAGTACAGTTGGTGTGATAATTATCGAGGGTACGATCCTGTACAACTCAGGTATGGTAAATGTCATATGCTGGGTACAGTTGGTGTGATAATTATCGAGGGAACGATCCTGTACAACTCCTGTATGGTAAAGTCATATCCTGGGTACAGTTGGTGTGATAATTATCGAGGGTACGATCCTGTACAACTCCTGTATGGTAAATGTCATATGCTGGGTACAGTTGGTGTGATAATCAACTCCTGTATGGTAAATGTCATATCCCGAGTACAGTTGGTGTGATAATCAACTCCTGTATGGTAAATGTCATATCCTGGGTACAGTTGGTGTGATAATTATCGAGGGTACGATCCTGTACAACTCAGGTATGGTAAATGTCATATCCCGGGTACAGTTGGTGTGATAATCATCTACTGTATGGTAAATGTCATATCCGAGTACAGTTGGTGTGATAATCAACTTCTGTATGGTAAATGTCATATCCCGAGTACAGTTGGTGTGATAATCAACTCCTGTATGGTAAATGTCATATCCCGAGTACAGCTGGTGTGATAATCAACTCCTGTATGGTAAATGTCATATCCCGGGTACAGTTGCTGTGATAATCAACTCCTGTATGGTAAATGTCATATCCCGAGTACAGTTGGTGTGATAATTATCGTGGGTACTATCCTGTACAACTCCTGTATGGTAAAGTCACATCCTGGGTACAGTTGGTGTGATAATTATCGAGGGTACGATCCTGTACAACTCCTGTATGGTAAATGTCATATCCCGAGTACAGTTGGTGTGATAATCAACTCCTGTATGGTAAATGTCATATCCTGGGTACAGTTGGTGTGATAATCAACTCCTGTATGGTAAATGTCATATCCAGAGTACAGTTGGTGTGATAATCAACTCCTGTATGGTAAATGTCATATCCCGAGTACAGTTGGTGTGATAATCAACTCCTGTATGGTAAATGTCATATCCCGAGTACAGTTGGTGTGATAATCAACTCCTGTATGGTAAATGTCATATCCCGGGTACAGTTGGTGTGATAATCAACTCCTGTATGGTAAATGTCATATCCCGGGTACAGTTGGTGTGATAATCAACTCCTGTATGGTAAATGTCATATCCCAAGTACAGTTGGTGTGATAATTATCGAGGGTACGATCCTGTACAACTCAGGTATGGTAAATGTCTTATGCTGGGTACAGTTGGTGTGATAATTATCGAGGGTACGATCCTGTACAACTCCTGTATGGTAAAGTCATATCCTGGGTACAGTTGGTGTGATTATTATCGAGGGTACGATCCTGTACAACTCCTGTATGGTAAATGTCATATCCCGAGTACAGTTGGTGTGATAATCAACTCCTGTATGGTAAATGTCATATCCCGAGTACAGTTGGTGTGATAATCAACTCCTGTATGGTAAATGTCATATCCCGGGTACAGTTGGTGTGATAATCAACTCCTGTATGGTAAATGTCATATCCCGGGTACAGTTGGTGTGATAATCAACTCCTGTATGGTAAATGTCATATCCCAAGTACAGTTGGTGTGATGATTATCGAGGTTACGATCCTGTACAACTCAGGTATGGTAAATGTCTTATGCTGGGTACAGTTGGTGTGATAATTATCGAGGGAACAATCCTGTACAACTCCTGTATGGTAAAGTCATATCCTGGGTACAGTTGGTGTGATAATTATCGAGGGTACGATCCTGTACAACTCCTGTATGGTAAATGTCATATGCTGGGTACAGTTGGTGTGATAATCAACTCCTGTATGGTAAATGTCATATCCCGAGTACAGTTGGTGTGATAATCAACTCCTGTATGGTAAATGTCATATCCTGGGTACAGTTGGTGTGATAATTATCGAGGGTACGATCCTGTACAACTCAGGTATGGTAAATGTCATATCCCGGGTACAGTTGGTGTGATAATCATCTACTTTATGGTAAATGTCATATCCGAGTACAGTTGGTGTGATAATCAACTCATGTATGGTAAATGTCATATCCCGAGTACAGTTGGTGTGATAATCAACTCCTGTATGGTAAATGTCATATCCCGAGTACAGCTGGTGTGATAATCAACTCCTGTATGGTAAATGTCATATCCCGGGTACAGTTGGTGTGATAATCAACTCCTGTATGGTAAATGTCATATCCCGAGTACAGTTGGTGTGATAATTATCGTGGGTACTATCCTGTACAACTCCTGTATGGTAAAGTCACATCCTGGGTACAGTTGGTGTGATAATTATCGAGGGTACGATCCTGTACAACTCCTGTATGGTAAATGTCATATCCCGAGTACAGTTGGTGTGATAATCAACTTCTGTATGGTAAATGTCATATCCTGGGTACAGTTGGTGTGATAATCAACTCCTGTATGGTATATGTCATATCCAGAGTACAGTTGGTGTGATAATCAACTCCTGTATGGTAAATGTCATATCCCGAGTACAGTTGGTGTGTAATCAACTCCTGTATGGTAAATGTCATATCCCGAGTACAGTTGGTGTGATAATCAACTCCTGTATGGTAAATGTCATATCCCGGGTACAGTTGGTGTGATAATCAACTCCTGTATGGTAAATGTCATATCCCGGGTACAGTTGGTGTGATAATCAACTCCTGTATGGTAAATGTCATATCCCAAGTACAGTTGGTGTGATAATTATCGAGGGTACGATCCTGTACAACTCAGGTATGGTAAATGTCTTATGCTGGGTACAGTTGGTGTGATAATTATCGAGGGTACGATCCTGTACAACTCCTGTATGGTAAAGTCATATCCTGGGTACAGTTGGTGTGATTATTATCGAGGGTACGATCCTGTACAACTCCTGTATGGTAAATGTCATATCCCGAGTACAGTTGGTGTGATAATCAACTCCTGTATGGTAAATGTCATATCCTGGGTACAGTTGGTGTGATAATCAACTCCTGTATGGTAAATGTCATATCCCGAGTACAGTTGGTGTGATAACCAACTCCTGTATGGTATGGTAAATGTCATATCCCGAGTACAGTTGGTGTGATAATCAACTCCTGTATGGTAAATGTCATATCCCGAGTACAGTTGGTGTGATAATCAACTCCTGTATGGTAAATGTCATATCCTGGGTACAGTTGGTGTGATAATTATCGAGGGTACGATCCTGTACAACTCAGGTATGGTATATGTCATATCCCGGGTACAGTTGGAGTGATAATCAACTCCTGTAATGTATGGTAAATGTCATATCCCGAGTACAGTTGGTGTGATAATCAACTCCTGTATGGTAAATGTCATATCCCGAGTACAGTTGGTGTGATAACCAACTCCTGTATGGTATGGTAAATGTCATATCCCGAGTACAGTTGGTGTGATAACCAACTCCTGTATGGTATGGTAAATGTCATATCCTGAGTACAGTTGGTGTGATAATCAACTCCTGTATGGTAAATGTCATATCCTGGGTACAGTTGGTGTGATAATCAACTCCTGTATGGTAAATGTCATATCCCGAGTACAGTTGGTGTGATAATCAACTCCTGTATGGTAAATGTCATATCCTGGGTACAGTTGGTGTGATAATTATCGAGGGTACGATCCTGTACAACTCAGGTATGGTATATGTCATATCCCGGGTACAGTTGGAGTGATAATCAACTCCTGTAGTGTATGGTAAATGTCATATCCCGAGTACAGTTGGTGTGATAATCAACTCCTGTATGGTAAATGTCATATCCCGAGTACAGTTGGTGTGATAATCAACTCCTGTTTGGTAAATGTCATATCCCGAGTACAGCTGGTGTGATAATCAACTCCTTATGGTAAATGTCATATCCCCGGTACAGTTGGTGTGATAATCAACTCCTGTATGGTAAATGTCATATCCCGAGTACAGTTGGTGTGATAATTATCGTGGGTACGATCAATGTCAGGTCAGATTTGAAGTACTGGTATTATTTTGAGTAAAGTTAACGTAATATCTCGGACAGTCTGGCAGGTGCAGTAACTAGTACTGAGATATCGCAGGCACAGTAATTGTAATATCCCAAGTACAGTTTTAAGGGATACCAGGTGCAGTCAGTGTGATATCTCAGGTACAGTCAGTGTGATATCTCCGGTACGGTCAGTGTGATATCTCAGGTATAGTCAGTGTGATATTTTGAGTACAGTCAGTGTGATATCACAGGTATAGTCACTGTGATATCTCAGGTAGAGTCAATGTGATATCTCAGGTATGGTCAGTGTGATATCTCAGTAACAGTCAGTGTGATATCTCAGGTATAGTCAGTATGATATCTCCAGTACAGTCAGTGTGATATCTCAGGTATTGCCAGTATGATTTCTCAGGTACAGTCAATGTGATATCTCCGGTACACTCAGTGTGATATCGCAGGTACAGTCAGTGTGATATCTCAGGTATAGTCAGTATGATATCTCGGGTACAGTCAGTGCAGTATCACAGGTATAGTCAGTATATCTCAGGTACAGTCAGTGCGATATCTCAGGTACAGTCTGTGTGATATCACAGGTACAGTCAGTGCAATATATCGGGTATAGTCAGTATGATATCTCAGGTACATTCCATGTGATATCTCGGGTACAGTCAGTGTGATATCTCAGGTATAATCAGTATGATATCTCAGATACAGTCAGTGCAATATCTCAGGTATAGTCAGTATGCTATCTCAGGTACAGTCAGTGTGATATCTCAGGTACATTCCGTGCGATATCACAGGTACAGTCAGTGTGATATCTCGGGTACAGTCAGTGTGATATCTCAGATACAGTCAGAGTGGTATCTCAGGTACAGTCAGTGTGATATCTCCGGTACAGTCAGTATGATATCTCCGGTACAGTCAGTGTGATATCTAGGGTATAGTCGGTGTGATATCTAGGGTATAGCCGGTGTAATATCTCAGGTACAGTCAGTGTGATATCTCGGGTACAGTCAGTGTGATATCTAGGGTATAGTCAGTGTGATATCTCGGGTACAGTCAGTGTGATATCTCGGGTACAGTCAGTGTGATATCTCAGGTACAGTCAGAGTGGTATCTCAGGTACAGTCAGTGTGATATCTCATGTACAGTCAGTGTGATATCTCGGGTACAGTCAGTGTGATATCTAGGGTATAGTCGGTGTAATATCTCAGGTACAGTCAGTGTGATATCTCAGGTACAGTCAGTGTGATATCTAGGGCATAGTCAGTGTGATATCTCGGGTACAGTCAGTGTGATATCTAGGGTATAGTCAGTGTGATATGTCAGGTACAATCAGTGTAATATCTCAAGTACAGTCCATGTGATATCTCAGGTATAGTTAGTTTGATATCTCAGTTACAGCCAGTACACTTATATTTTGATATCAAAATAAGGTAGACAAAAACAGATCTTGTATTGCTGATAAAGATCTACATGTTCATTTACACTAAACATGTTTTTATGCCCCCGAAGGGTGCCATATAGTAGTCGCACCATCAGTCAGTCCGTACGTACGTACATTCGTGTCCGGTCAATTACTCTGACATTCCTGGACGGATTTTCAAATAACTTGGCACAAGTGCTCACCATAACAAGATGACTTGTCGCGAACCAAATCCAAGTCCGTGGCTCTAAGGTCAAGGTCACACATGGCGGTGAAAGGTCAAAAAGAAGTGCTTTCGTGTCCGGTTAATAACTGACATTCCTGGACAGATCTTCAAATAACTTGGCACAAGGGCTCACCACAACAAGACGAAGTGTCGCGCGCAAAATCCAGGGCCGTGGCTCCAAGGTCAAGGTAACACTTAGAGGTCAAAGGTCAAAACCACTTCGGGGGCATTTGTCACTTACAGTGACATTTCTTGTTTTATATATTATCTTGATAAATAACAAATTTATATCTCAGTTTATCAATATTAACAATAATTGTATTTTAAATGTTTTATTTAGGATCTACTGCCTTAGTTGCCATGGTAACAGACACAACGTTAATGGTAGCCAATGTTGGTGACTCGCGAGGTGTCATGTGTGACAAAGATGGCAATACTGTACCACTGTCAGTAGATCATAAACCTAACCAGGTACGTAACGTGTCTGTCCATAGATCATAAACCTGACCAGGTATGTAACGTGTCTGTCCATAGATCATAAACCTAACCAGGTGTGTAACGTGTCTGTCCGTAGATCATAAACCTGACCAGGTATGTAACATGTCTGTCCATAGATCATAAACCTAACCAGGTGCATAACATGTCTGTCCATAGATCATAAACCTAACCAGGTATGTAACATGTCTGTCCATAGATCATAAACCTAACCAGGTATGTAACGTGTCTGTCCGTAAATCATAAACCTAACCAGGTGCATAACATGTCTGTCCATAGATCATAAACCTAACCAGGTATGTAACTTCTGTCCATAGATCATAAACCTAACCAGGTGCGTAACGTGTCTGTCCATAGATCATAAACCTAACCAGGTAAGTAACATGTCTGTCCATAGATCATATACCTAACCAGGTATGTAACGTGTCTGTCCATAGATCATAAACCTAACCAGGTGCGTAACGTGTCTGTCCATAGATCATAAACCTAACCAGGTGCGTAACGTGTCTGTCCATAGATCATAAACCTAACCAGGTATGTAACGTGTCTGTCCATAGATCATAAACCTAACCAGGTGCGTAACGTGTCTGTCCATAGATCATAAACCTAACCAGGTATGTAACATGTCTGTCCATAGATCATAAACCTAACCAGGTAAGTAACGTGTCTGTCCATAGATCATAAACCTAACCAGGTATGTAACGTGTCTGTCCATAGATCATAAACCTAACCAGGTATGTAACATGTCTGTCCATAGATCATAAACCTAACGTGTTTGTACATAGATCATAAACCTAACCAGGTATGTAATGTGTCTGTCCATAGATCATAAACCTAACCAGGTATGTAACGTGTCTGTCCATAAACCTAACCAGGTAACATATCAATACCAAAAGTAGGTCACCAGTAATGTTCCACTCGGTTTCTAAGAAACATTTATATTAAACTCAGTTTGTTAAGCTTATTTCATTAATACACTGTTTCGCTCAATTCCTAACACCGTTAGAATCTTCCAACTTTCTATATAGAAACACTTTTGAGTTAAAAAATAGCTTGCCATGCATGAGTGAGCTTGTACTGATGCTGGACAATAGTTGTTTTTCTAAGCGGTATTTCACGCAGTCTTTTTACTTCCTTCTCCAGAAGGTCACTGGGTACTAAATGTACTTGCTTTGTTAGCTCCCTTCTCCAGACGGTCACTGGGTACTAAATGCACTTTCTTTGTTAGCTCCCTTCTCCAGAAGGTCACTGGGTACTAAATGCACTTGCTTTGTTAGCTCCCTTCTCCAGAAGGTCACTGGGTACTAAATGCACTTGCTTTGTTAGCTCCCTTCTCCAGAAGGTCACTGGGTACTAAATGCACTTGCTTTGTTAGCTCCGTTTTTAAGACACCGTTACACATCCTAGTTAGACAAAATAAAGAAATACCTGTGTTTCCAGTGGCCCGACCGACACTATTTTTAAGAGGCTGACCATAAACCTTTTTTCTTTCTTTTTTTTTCAATTTGTTCTGAACATTGATTTATCACATAGCTACATCAGGGAAGTGAAACATAACACCATTCTATATTGTCTGTAATCCACTGGGCACTGGTGGTATATGCAAGTTATTACCAAATTACACAGCAAAAGTGGAAAATATGTAGGTAAGCCATATGATTTGCCTGGAATGTGATATGATACATTCAAAGTTGAACGTTTTTCTTTCAGGTAAACAATGCGATGCTAATTAAACTATGTAGTAAAATGTATGTTAAACAAAGGTCTTCTGGTTTAAAGTGTCCTATAATTTGAATGAGTACTTTAACTGGGGCAGTCTTATATCGAGGTAAACTGACAACATCACAGAGGAACTTTCAGTTGTATGAACTTGTATGGGGCTTATGAGATAAATAGAATCTCGCAATATCTTGCTCAAAAAAAAAGAAAATGCCTACCGACCTACCCTTTTTTTTTTAGAGCATGCAATAGGAAACACACCTGTTTGTTTTGGCCTTACCATAGTAATGGTGTTCTGATTTACACAACACAGATGAGCATCTGCATCTCACTGCATCTCACTTTTGTATTAACTTCTTGGTTAACCACTAACTTAACCAGCCATGCTGATGGCAGTAATGGTCTTGTGCAGGTCTTGCTTTAGAGTTTTCTGAATTAAAAGAGATTGAGTGAGCAGTAGACTGGCTATGATAGTCAGATACAGGTAGTCAGATACAGGTAGTCAGATTCAATATCAGCTTTAACTTGTTGGTACGATTTTGGCTAGTGTTGGGCCATGGTCGTGCAGTACACTTTCTCCCCTGTAACAGAGACAAATTCTTTACTTTACAGACTAAAGAACACCAGAGGATCAAAGAAGCTGGCGGATTTGTTGGCTTCAATGGAGTTTGGAGAGTGGCAGGAATTCTTGCTACGTCACGTGCTCTCGGAGATTACCCACTGAAAGACAAAAGATTTATAATCGCAGAGCCCGATATATTAACGTTTAATCTACAAGAAAGTCAACCACAGTTTATCATCCTGGCATCAGATGGATTATGGGATTGCTTTTCAAATAAAGAAGCGGTAGAATACATCAAAGAGAGATTGGACGAGCCTCACTTTGGTGCTAAAAGTATAATATTACAGGCATACTATAAAGGTTCCTTAGATAATATAACAGTAATGGTTGTAAAATTTGACAAAAAGTCATTCGAGGCAAAGCCAAGTTGATGAAAAGAATTTAAGGGAGATTTATTTTTGAATATCATATAGATTTATAGAATATTAAGGGTTCTGGAGTTATTTTATTTGAACAAAGTCATATTTTATCTTGTGCAAACATTCACAAGAACTTACATTTGCCTTTATGCTCTAGTCAAAATCACACTGATACTCTTTCACAAACAGCAATGAATATTTATTTTTGTATTGACAATTACCTGTTAGTAAGTCAACCAAGTGTGATTATATTTAAGAAATAGAACATCATTTACGGTGAATTATTGTGTAATATATCACAGTTTGGAATTCAATTGTAAACAGTAATTTCACGAGTGAAATTATTGTTTACAATTGAACGACAAACCGTGATATTTACAAGATAATTCACCGTAAACGATGTTCTATTTCAATTCTAATACCCCTAAATGTGAAAATAACACGCATATCTGAAATCATTTGCATTGCTTTGCTTACTCTCCTAACGTTGCAAACGTTACAGTGATATATTGTTGAATAAAATAAGTTCAATAAAATTATATGATGTGAGGCTGTTCCGATTTTACACCTAGCTTAACGGAAAAGACCGAGCGATAGCATGATTCGGCCTTCATATACATATTTATTACACTAGTGTATTATGATATTTTATGCCATGACTTTATAACACTATACACTGCAACTTTTTTGATAAAATACAGTTCTAAAATTGGAAAAAATACAGCATTGATTGAAATATTGGTCTCGTGTATGGTCTTTTAAGCTCAGATTTCTCGAGGATCTTTGTAATGTGAATACATTAAGATTATTTAACTGCCAGCATAAACATTGTCATGTAGGCACTATTGATTGATGGATGGATGGAGTTCCTGTATATTATCAAGCCCAGCAGTTTAATAATCTATATCATATGTTTTTAATTAGTTTGTGTATGATTTTAACTTCGTAGAACATTCTTAGCAAATGTCATCAACGTTCTCAACACTTTATTGATTGTGTGTGTACAGCACGACATTGCACTTTTAGTAAGTTTGTAACAACTACACCATTCTGATATACCATTAACATCTTCAGTTTTTGTGTAGTGTGTAGTGTGTGGGTAGGTATATATGTATATATCTTTTGTGTTTATGTATCCTGAATGGTTGCTTCAGTTTAAAAACACCACACACCTAAATCTCTCCAGCAAGTTCAGGTATTAATGTAAATACTGACATGTTTTTCATGAGTTCAGGTCAAGTATTTTTGGGACATGTTTTTTTCTACGCACACTTCTTTACGCAAGTCATTTTATTTATTAGTCATATTTTAATCGTTTTTAAAAATATTTTAAATCACCATTTTGCCGGTGAGAAGGTTCTAGGCCCATTCCGCATATTTTGATCTCGATGTAAATGGAGGGTGGGCCTGGGATGTTCATTCCTGTTGGCATAATTTAAAAAATTTGTGTTGGCTGCATCATAATATCCCATTCAACTAACTGCTTTAGGCAAGGTGAGTACAGGTTTATGGATGAATGGAAGTGTTCTGCTCCAAAGGTTGAGGTTGTGTTGAAAATGTATAACTTTTGGATGCATATTACAGTATTAACTTTTCTTTCTTTAATATGCGTTACAGGTCACAGCATGATGTTCAATGGTCTATTAATTAATTCATGTTTTAATTTTTTAATACTGTTTGAACAAAACAGAATAATATTACAATTTAAAAAAAACAAAAAACTACTTGTTCAGGATTCTTTTTTTGTTTTTAGCTCTACTGATCAAAGATCAGCAGAGCTTATGGCGTGGTGCGGCGTCCGTCCATCTGTCCGTAAACTTTTTTTTGTAGCAACTACTCCTCTGAAACTACTAGATGGATTTTCATGAAACTTTTCAGGATTGTTGCCCATGATGTCTAGTTGGTCCTAGCAAACATTCTCGTTGATGCGAACTCCAAGATGGCCGCCAAAGCTAAAAATAGATTTTTAGAAAACAAGTTTGTAGTGACTACTTCTTAAAAACTATAAGTGATATTGATATGGGACTTTTTCTAAAATGATCAGCATGACATGATGTTGATCCTTGTCAAAAATCATTTTGATTCGACGTTAAACATCTTTGTTTACCTAGAGTTATATAATAAAAAACTTGCAGTGACTACTCTTCTGAAACTACTAGACAGATTTTCATGAAACTTCACAGAAATGTTGCTCTTGATGTCTTATTGATCCTAGTCAAATTCAGGTTGGCCGGAATTCATGATGGCCACCACGGCTAAAAATAGATTTAAAAACAAACACATTTGTAGCGTCTACTTCCTCAATTATAAGTGATTGATATGGGACTTTAAAATTATCAGCTTACTAGCATGATGTTGGTCCTTTTTGAAAATAATTTTGATTGTCATTAAACATGGCTGCCAGTGGCCATCTTTGTTTACATAGAGTTATATAGTAAAAACTTGTAGTGACTTCTCCTCAGAAAATACTTGACAGATTTCCATGAAGCTTCACATGAATGTTGCTCTTAGTTGTTGCTCTTAGTTTATTCTAGCAAAATTTCCGGTCAGCCGGAAATTCAAAATGTCCGCCACAGATAAAAATAGATTTTTAAAAAACAAATTTGTAGCGACTACTTCTTGAAAACTACAAGTGATATTGATATGGGACTTTTTTCTAAAATGATCAGCATGACATGATGTTGGTCATTGTTGGAAATTGTTTTGCTTCAACATTAAACATGGCTGCCCGCGGTCATCTTTGTTTACAAGAGTTATATAGTAAAAACTTGTAGCGACACTCCTCCGAAACTACTTGAAAGATTTTCATGAAACTTGATAGAAATGTTTCTCTTGATGTCTAGTTGATCCTAGCAAAATGTCAGGCTGGCCAGAAGTTCAAGATGGCCGCCATCGCTAAAGTAGATTTTTAAAAAACAAATTTGTAGTGAATACTGCTTGAACACTAGAAGTGATATTGACATGGAAGTTTTTCTAAAATGATCAGCATGACATGATGTTGGTCCTTGTTGAAAATTATTTTGATTCAACATTAAACATGGCAGCCAGTGGCCATCTTTGTTTACATAGAGTTATATATATATAGTAAAAACTTGTAGCGACTCTGAAACTACTTGACAAATTTTCATAAAACTTCACAGAAATGCTAAAACCTAACAGTAGAGCTTCAAGGTCATTGACCTCTTTTCATGTTAGATTATATTTCACGTCCGGCCTGTGAGATCGCGTGTAATCATGTCACTTTAGGTCTGGGAGATCACGTGTATTCATATCTGGTCCGGTTGATAGTCTTCATAGTTATATTTATTTACTAAAAGTATTTGATAGTCGACATTTTGCTGTCCAGCGATGCTCTTGTCACCCTTTATAATGCAATACTCCTATGACGATAAAAAAACAACATAGGAATCTCTTTGTAATATTAGGGCAGTTTCCTATGTATCCTTTTCCTGTATCTGTGGTGATTGAATTACCTAAGGTAATATGTTGACAAGGTGTAAAACAGTATTTCTATTTATCACGACTTACGGTGTGGGAGTAGAATAACATCATTCTATATTTTCGATATACCACTAGTTATATAAGTATGCAAATAAGCTTAGTATGCACTGTCAAAAAAAATTGATAATGATTATGATCCAATTCCCACGGTTTATGTCGGCTTCGCGTGTTAAAGCGACAGGCAAAATGCAATAAAAGTCGATATTTGAGTTCTGTGATTAATAGAATCTAGCATTCGTTCTCATTCATTGAATTATTTAATTATTTAGCTCTTTAGCAAAAATGATATATGATATAATGCTCGGCAAGAGCCTCGTATTATATAATTTTGCCAACTCGAGCCTTGCATTATATCATTTTGCCAACTCGTTTAATAACTTCAATAATGAATGAGTACTCATGTAAGATCCTCCATTTATTTCATCTCAAAGTAGTCCGACCCATATTTTCACTCCTGAAGAATTTGTGAAAATATAAAATTCGTTAACTTCTCGATGAAATGAAAACAACCATTGTTCTCGCCAAAACATCAAGAATCGTCTATTCATTGTGCACGTGACTTTTTCATCTGTAGGCCCTCTTTAATAAAATTGACATAAACCAACCAAGTGATGAAGACACTCAGTCGCATTAATTGTCGTAACACATGGAAATGTACAAGACAGCACATTTATCCTATTTGACCAACATTTAAAGTGTAATTATGCATATTTTTATATACATGTTTTTGGTTTAAACATTTTGTCAATTATATAATACATTAATTTATATGCATATATACAATGACAACAAATTTAAGCATCGAAATTGAATCATGTTGCAAATCAAATTCCGTTTATTAGACATCTCTGACCATTCTCGTCTAAACATTCATTATTGTATCGCCCACTACTGTATACTTGTTATTCAGATTGAACCAGCATTTTACTAGAAACTGCCATGAAAGATTCTTCTTACATTCCATTTGTGTCTAGATTAAATGGTAAAATGTTGACATAAATGTCAGAGCAAGACTGGGCAATGAATATATATATTTGTTATTAATATACATTATATATGTGTGTATACATTTATCTGCGTTACAGACATATTACTCCTGAAGTCAGTTGTTGTTGTTATCTAATGTCCACTTCCCTTAGCCTCGTCCGTCGGATGGGAACCATATGAAGTTTGGTGAAAACTTACCAAGTAGTTTCTGAGGAAGTCATTTAAAGCAAAAGTTATCGACTAACTAAAAGTGATCCCAATAGCTCACCTCTGGGCTCAGAGAAAAATAAACCTATCCCAGAGGTCACAGGTTTCAGTAGTTATAGGACAAGACACATCAATAGTAGTGTGAATGTCTCATTGCTTCCTTTTACGACAAAAACCTAAGTTGAAAAGGAGGATTATTTTGGTAAAATGCATGAGTGTTAGGGCGCCCGTTACACAGATGATGAACATGCAAAGTTTTAATGTTTTTTGTCAATTGTTTTTTAGCTTGACTGATCAAAGATCAGCAGAGCTTATGCTGTGGTGCGGCGTCCGTCCGGATGGGTTTTCATGAAACTTCACAGGAATGATGCTCTCTATGGCTAGTTGATCCTAGCAAAAATTCAGGTCAGCCGGAAATTCAAGATGGCCGCCACTTCGAAAAAGATTTTAAAAATGCAATTTTGTGGTGACTACTTCTCAAAAAACATAAGTGATATTGATTTGGAACCTTTACCAAAATGACTGGCATGACTTGTAGTTGGTCCTAACCAAAGTCCATTTTGATTCGATGTCAAAGATCTTTATTTAGAGTTATATAGGAAAAACGTGTGACTACTCTGAAACTACTTGACAGGTTTTCATGAATGTTGCTCTTGATGTCTAGTTGATCCTAGCAAACATTCAGGTCGGCCGGAAATTCAAGATGACGGCCACTGCTAAAATGGGATTTGGTTGCGACTACTTCTCAAAAACCATAAATGATATTGATTTGGAACCTTTACCAAAAAGGTTTGAACGACATTTAGTTGGTCCTAACCAAAGTTCATTTTGATTGGATGTCAAACATCTTAGTTTAGATCGAGTTATATAGGAAAAACTTGTGGCGACTACTCTTCTGAAACTACTGGACGGATTTTCATGAAACTTCACAGGAATGTTGCTCTTGGTGTCTAGTTTATCCTAGCAAACATTCAGGTCAGCCGGAAATTCACGATGGCCGTCACGGCTAAATATAGTTTTTAAAAATGCGATTTTGTGGCGACTACTTCTCAAAAACAATAAGTGGTATTGATTTGGAACCTTTACTCTAATCAAAATGAACTTTGGTCAGGACCACTACATGTCATGCCAGTCATTTTGCAGGACATGTAGTTGGTCCTAACCAAAGTTCATTTTCATTTTGCTTCAAGGTCATTGACCTCTTGTTGGAATTTGACTACATTCAACATTTTAGCCAAAAATCTAAGTGAAAAAGGGGGATAACTCTGGTAAAATGTGTGCGCTATGGTGCTTGTCATATATGGTTGTGTAATGCATGTTTGCCAGGTTTCAAAGCTTTCTAACAATTTGTTTTTGCATTGAATTGAAAAATCTACATCAAAAAGGGGGATAATTCAGTCTACCTTCAGTCATGAGATTCCAAGTTTAAGTTTCAGGAAATCAAAATTCAAGAACATGCACGTCTCAGACACTAATCTTTAATAACATCACTTATAATGCTGGAGCTATAAATCAAAATTGTATGTATGCGGGTGAGGGATGGACTCTGGGAGATAGGTACTTGTTAACATGGTTCGTACAACACTGGACCAAATAAAACCAGAGGCCCAAAAGAATCTCTACACATAAACAAGGCTCGTATTCCGTCAATTAGTGGACTAAAAAATTACCAAGTATCTTTCAATACTGAACAGGTAAGAAATATCTTCTCGTTTCCATTTTCCTCAGTGTCCAAAACATATTCCCCTTTATAACCAGCAAATTTGCCTGAAATGTTGTCCCCACCTAATGGCTGCACAAGACCACATGAATTGCACCTATATCAAGCGTCATTCCATTATCTTTTATCTTTAGGTATTACAATGTTAATACTATGAAAGAGTTATAGGATACTATAGAGTTGTCTTGTTTTAGATTTCGCGAAAGAAATCAGACTACATAAATCATTATGTTCTATATCTATATTTACTTGTTTATATACCCGTTGACAGGCATTTATTGATTTACATATATAGTTTATATTACTACCATATCATCCCTTATTTGTAAATAGTTTTATCTTTATATATTTTACATTCATTTTTAATTACTACTTCATTTCTTCATCTTTCATCAGTTTTTGCGCGCAATATGACCTATTTATGTTTCGACGTGCCATAAAACACCATTCATTCATTCCATTATCTTTAACATTTAAGGAGTTCCGGGTCAACAATTATTGCAGGACCATCATAAATTAGTCGAAAACTTACCTTCTATCGGCATACATTAGTGAATCCCATGATCGGAACTGGTATAGAAGAGGGCTTGGAAGCTCCGTGGATAAGGCCTCGACATTAGAGCTACAGACCTCTGCCCTGCGTGGGTTTGCTCCCTGGCAGATGTCTGATGGGGAAACTTCATCCTCAGTCGTGTCTCCCTCGGAGGTTGCTGCCCCAATATAATGATGTTTTGATGGGACTAAAAGACAATTTCATCTAGTAAATTACCTACCATATTGGTCGGCCATTTTGGGGCCAAATTACGCTGATGCTGACATTTATTTTGAATACTTATCTTGTCCACGACCGACAACACACAAGTGTGTCCATTCCAAAACTGGAAGTACTAGCTTGTTCCAATGCAGAATAGAGATAGAACCGATGGATGGATGGATGGATGGATGCTTTGTGTTATTTTTATCAGTGGAAATAAAAACAATAAACTTATGTAGGTCTGTGTGATGTTATTGTTTCGTGCGACTTTCTTAAGACATAGGTGAAACACAATTAAAAAGAATGGCAGGCCATTAACTTATTTATTTTACATCGATCGTAACGAAAGCTCTATGAACTTATTTGAATCACTCTCGATGTCTTCCTGGGTAGAACCAGTACTAAGCAAATGCAGATAAAGTGTCTTGCTCAGGGACACAATGCATATGGCAATGGCGGGGATCGAACCCACGACCTTTCGATCATGGGTCCAATTCTCTACCACTAGACCGCGACGCTCCATTACATTCCTCGAGATGTCGGATAAAACATGAAGAATTAAAATATATAGGCTTGTGCTCTGCGCTTCCTGACATTGCCCACTACCATTGTGTGGTTTCATTCAAGTGCATATTGGTATTTTCGGACAAGAATTTTTAGTATAAAATTACAAAGGGCAATATAACCCAATTATTTGAATGAAGATCCAGAGATGTGGTCCTTGCAGCTGCACTTCATCATTGTGTGAAGTTTCATTCCAGTCCCAAGAATAGTTTTCAACAGTCCCAAGAATAGTTTTCAAGCTATGCTCCAGACAAGAAGTACAACTATAATATTACAAAGGACAATATCTCAATTTGAATGAAGACCCGATTTTATGCTTCTTGCAATCGGCACTTTTTCTGTTACTGTGTGAAGTACTATTATTTGAAGCTTCATACCAGTTCCCTCCGTAGCCAGGATGGTATTTAAAGACAGTTAGTTTGAAACCTTCTCGCCCGTCACACTGTGGGTTCCAGTCCCACCGAGATCAACTTGGGCAAGAGTCGATTCTTAGGAATGCTGGAGGTATATAGTAGTACTGTCCTGGTTCTACCCAGGAAAAAGTGGGTGGTCTGCCTCCACCACTATAAATCGCCCACCATATATAGAATAAAATGTGCTGAAAATCCGACCTAATATATGGAATGTCTTCCCGCATCCATAAAAATTGACATTCTCACAAGTTGAGCTCCATATATTAAGGGGTTTGTGTTGGAACCTAATATTTCACTTGCCCGTGTGATATTATCTGCAGTGTTATTTTGAAAAGGACAACCAAACGTCCTTCATGAATTATGGAGCTTATTATTTTTTTATTATTAAATTTTATGAAAAGGGGTATAAATCTTCATCGGAGAATTGATAAAGAACTGTATAAAGTTTTATGAAAAGGGGCACAACTCTGTGCAACAACATTCAGTGGGGTAAGATGAATATGTGGGTAAAGTTTAATGAACATAGGTAAAATACTTCCAAATTATAGCCAAGGTTAGGTTGTTTAAGTGGGACATATGGACAACAGGATCCCTAAGTGTCTGCCATGCTACGCAGGCGAGAAAGTATTTTCTGTTATTGAAAAATGAACTTTAAAGCATCATGCCTGGTTTTTGCTGAGATGCTTATCATGCACGTGCTGTATTTACCGTTGTACATGTACATAATGCCAATATTTATAGTCCTTCCACCACACATTACCAAAAGGGAATTGTATAATAGGTGGGGGAGGTGGGATAGTGTTGAAAACAGATTCTCGTATACAAAATGATTTTTTATTACTATTTATAATGATATAATGAATATATACAGATGTTGTACGAATAGCTACATAAAAATAATTTAAAAGACTTCAATATGTCATTATTAGATGAACATTTTATTCAATGATTTTTTTTATTTAATAGCGCACAGACCTAATAACAAATAGATTGGACAATACGAAAATTATCTAAATTTCACGTGGCACAGCGCGAAAATTTCACAAAATATTTCCGAACTTTAAACACACATATCATGAAGAGTTTTTAGATACAAGTTTTATTCATGCCAAATCCCATCACAAATTTAATTTTCTTTCCAATTATATTTTTGTTTTCTCTTACATTTAGAGCAAAAAAGGAGTTTGACGAAAACTTTGACCGTCAAAACCTTGATTTTAAAGAGAAATGCGAAAAATGATGACATTTTTAACTTTAAACATCTTTTTATACAATTTCTTATATAGAAAACAAACATAAATTATTATAATCCCATTTTGATATTCACTATGAATCTTTTGAATGTATTCTCATCAAAATCAGTGAATAATTGAGAGAAGACAGAAGGAAAAGTTAAGGTGCCACGTGATATTTTGGTTACTTCATTGGTTAAGCTCGGAAGTTTCCTATCTGTTTATTAATGTCTGTGAATAGCGTTAAGAATCTGAACATGTTTGCAAGTTTATAATATTATTTATACAAGACCAACTTTAAATGACAAACACTGATTACTGAGCGTATGATAAATTGTGAAGACACATTTGAACACATTTTCTATAAAGAACACATATGGGTAAAAATCTGTATAAATGATAACTTCAAATAATTGTTTGAAACATGAACCAGTTATTAAAACAAGTCATTACATTTTAATTTGAAGCTGCACCGAGATATTTTAATATCGGGAAAATAATTTTATTGTTCTTTGTTTTACTCCAGTTTAAGGATGCATTAATAATCTATACTCAATTTGCTAAAAGCAGTTTGTTTTAAACTATTTAATAAGAATTAATAAAATTTGAGGAGTTCTTTTTTTACCGATCCCTTTAAAATAAACATAATTCCTTTATTGATTTAGGACCATTCATTTAATATTCTTCAGTATGCACGTGCAACTTCTAGAATTCATTTGGTGTAGCGCACTGAACTTTAGTTTAAAATTAATAAGTTAAAAACATTAGGAAATTTAATTTGTATTTTTCTGTCCTTTCTTTGAAGCACTGTCTTTTAATACTCCACTACTGTGTACACCTTGCCGACTTTGACCCCTCTCATATAAATGTGATCTTGGTATGCGCCTGGTTGACCTGCCATACGTTCAACTCCTCGTACTCTTCGATACAAGCGTCCACCTGATCAGGCTTGAATCCCTTTGAAGTACATTGTTCCATCACGTCGGACACCTTCACAGACTTGATACCCTTCGATGGCGCCATCTCACGCACAAGTGCAAATATCTTGTCTGTCACATTTTGTGCCCTGTTAACAAATTGTTGAAATAGCATAAATTTTATTGTTGAAACTATCATTTAAACTCAAGCATAAAGATGCATTTGAAAGTGTATATTCTTTGAACATTTTCCTGTTTATAGTGGCCAAAACACCCATGTTGCATAAATATCATCATGAGGATAGATGGAGTGATTCATCTTAAAGGGACACACGGCAATCTTGATTTTTTAAAAACTCAGGGCGTCCCCTTAGTTTTTCTCTTCACTTGCATTTGTTTAATCATTAATAGTAATTGCTAGAATATTTCAAAGCAAATTATTTTTACATATTGCTAACTTTTTATAATAGTGCATCAATAATATAATTAAAAATTTGGTGAAATAGTGAAGAAAAGTGAAATCTCGATTTTTTATTTAATCATATGCAAGCAGTTTTAAAGTCAAAATGACTCAGGATAAGTAAATTGAGGAGCAAATTTTAATGTTTGAATAAAGCTCAAGATTGCCATGTGTCCCTTTAAGTTGCAAGAATATGTTTCGCAATCGATGTAAAATAAATGTTTATTAACTATGAAGACATATTGCACAGAAAGGTCTCATTGCTAATATTGCTATTTTTGTCAAACGTATTTGTGACCATAACAATTCAAAATAGAACTAGTATGGTGCAAGCTGCACCCAATATTGTATGTAAGTATTGGTGTTTTACATTTTAGGTTTGGTGCAGTAGAGGACCATCCATACAAAAATCATAATTGTGTTCCCAAAACAATATTGTGTATCAGGAGGCTTGAATGAGCTGTGATAAAGGGCCACCCTTAATATGCGTCGCATAGGCTATCTGAAGATATTAGAAGACAGCGTTGCCTACCTTGTGTGCATCTCGTGTGCAGGGTTGAGCGAGTCCTTAGACATCTCCATCAGTCGGATGGCCTCATTTACATCCTCCTTCTCAACCGAGTCTGACAAACGCAGACGGGCCTGTAGCAGAACATCAAATTATTACGGTGCAATATATGTTACAAATCATTTTCGATGGATCCAATGTCCTAAATCAATTAATGTCTTATTTCGTAAATGGATTTCATGCAAACATTTCTTTTGATGTACATTATTCAAATTACAATTTGCCTTTTCAAAAAATGTATTAAGGATGTAGAAAACAATGTATTTTTTAATATTTAACAAATTTATGATTTAATATTAAATCTTTTCAAGTGATGAAAAGAGATTGTTGAGGAAAGTGGTAAACCATACATGGAAATTGTGTCTACCTGTAGTTATATTTATACTCAAAAGCCACATTCACAAACAGTGTCAAGACATAACGCTGTTGTTTTGAAATATGTTATCACTTTATTTTTAATTCAACGCGTCTTACTTCATGTTGTTAGATGACTGTTAATGATCTCGGACAGATTTCACATCACGAAGAAAATGATCAAGCCAATTAATGTTACACTTTGCAAAACTGAATTAACAAATAATCTTTCTACAGTGTCAAAGACGTCGCACGCATTTGAGATTCATACTAGTTAATGTGTAGGACAAGAACTTCATAATGAACCCCGTTTTAAAAACATATTTCCCTTCCTTTGGGAAGACTTGTGTTTTACAAGCCAAGAGGTAACTTACGAGTGCTGTAGAGAGACGCAGGATCGCGAGCAGTGTTCTGGCGGACATAAAGGTCATGTCCTTGCCGTTTCTGGCCTCCTTCCTCATCTCCACGTAGGCACCGGTAATGTAGTCGGCCAGGTTCTCAGGGATCACTGGCTGCTTCTTCTTACAGAGGGCAATGTATCTCCTGTAATACAACATAGCAATAAAGAACTGGACACGTGTAGCAGGGACAATCTTCTTACTAACATACAGCAAATAATGAAATTTTGGTAAATACACATTCTATTGTACTTTTCATCCACTCAAGACAAAAACTGTCAAGTCTTAAATATTTGTAATATTTTAATGAAACAGGCCAGAATCATACACCACCACACCCATGATTTTCTTCTGAAATTTATTTTCAATGTTTCCTTCCCAACAATATATATTAACATTTCTTTTTCTTCAAAAATATAAACAAGAGGTCAATGACCTTGAAGCTCTACTGATTGATTTTGATTTCAGGAAGTAGTCGCTACAGACTTGTTTTTTGAAAATCTATTTTTAACTGTGGCGGCCATCTTGAATTTCCGGCCGACCTGAAATTTTGTTAAGATCAATAAGACATTAAGAGCAACATTCCTGTGAAGTTTCATGAAAATCCGTCAGGTAGTTTCAAAGAAGTAGTCGCTACAAGTTTTCATTATATAACTCTATGTAAACAAAGCAGCCATGTTTAAGGTCAAATCAAAACGATTTTCGACAAGGACCAACATCATGTCATACTGATCATTTTAGAAAAAGTCCCATATCAATATCTCTTATTGTTTTGAAGAAGTAGTCGCTACAAACTTATTTTTTAAAAATCTATTTTTAGCTGTGGCGGCCATCTTGAATTTCCGGCCGACCTGAAATTTTTCTAGGATCAACTAGACATCAAGAGCAACATTCCTGTGAAGTTTCATGAACATCCGTCAAGTAGTTTCAGAGGAGTAGTCGCTACAAGTTTTTACTATATAACTCTATGTAACCAAAGATGGCCACTGGCAGCCATGTTTAACGTCGAATCAAAATAATTTTCCACAAGGATCTACATCATGTCATGCTGATCATTTTAGAAAAAGTCCCATATCAATATCACTTATAGTTTTCAAGAAGTAGTCGCTACAAACTTATTTTTTAAAAATCTATTTTTAGCTGTGACGGCCATCTTGAAATTTTGGCCAACCTGAAATTTTTCTAGGATCAATTAGACATCAAGAGCAACATTCCTGTAAAGTTTCATGACAATCCGCCAAGTAGTTTCAGAGAAGTAGTCGCTACAAGTTTTTACTATATAACTCTATGTAAACAAAGATGGCCGCTGGCAGCCATGTTTAACGTTGAATCAAAACGATTTTTGACTAGGATCAACATCATGTCATGCTGATCATTTTAGAAAAAGTCCCATATCAATATCACTTATAGTTTTCAAGAAGAAGTCGCTACAAACTTGTATTTTAAAACTCTATTTTTAGCTTTGGCGGCCATCTTGGATTTCACATCAACATGTATTTTTGCTAGGATCAACTAGACTTTATGGGCAACATTTCTGTAAAGTTTCATGAATATCCATCCAGTAGTTTCAGCTGTGAAGTCGCTACAAATAAAAGTTTACGGACAGACGGACAGACAGACGGACAGACAGACGGACGACGGACGCCGCACCACGGCATAAGCTCTGCTGATCTCTGATCAGTAGAGCTAAAAACAAACATGCTGTTAAATGTAATCGGCAATTTGTTCCGAGATGTGAATTTCAGAACATTAGAGAGAAAAAATAACAATTATTAGTTCATTGTTTAATATCATGTTTAGAAGCCCGACAAGCAATGTTACCTCATGAGTTTCATGTCGAGTGGTGTGAACTGTGTTGGAGGCTGGATGTTGTGCTGATGTACGTACGTAATGTGCATAGCCAACCTGTAACACACAAGAACTCTTCAATACAGAATTAGGGTTAACAGAAATAAATCATGTGATATTGAAAAATCCTATATGGACGGTGGGGCAATAAAAGGAATTCAGAACAAATTATAATACCATACACCAACAAGGGTAACAGAATAATTCATTAAAAGTTGATTATAATTGCATATTAAAATGGAAAGTGGGGTAACAAGAATTATTGTGAAGAATTTTGGAAATTACGTCCAAATGAGCAGTACATCTATTCCAAATTTTGGTATGTGTTCTTAAATTGGGAAGAAACACACCTGCTCAAGGGAATTTGGACAATCACCGAAAGAACTCAATAAAGTGAAGTTGCTCAAGTGTTACCTGAGATCATTATCTCTGTCTGGTTTATCCTGCATTAGCCAGAGTAGGTCAAATCTGGAGAGGAGGGCCGCTGGCAGCTGGATGTTTTGTTCAATAGTTCGCTTAGGGTTATATCTACCATACGCAGGATTGGCTGCAGCCAGGATAGACACGCGGGCATTCAGACTCGTCATGATACCAGCCTACAAGCACGGAACACAATATCCAGTCAACAATAGTGGATCAAGTTTGGAATGTAAACACCCCAAAAAGCACATTACAATGTTTTTTCTTCATTGAATGTACGGACTGCTCAACAAAAACTTTTGAACTGTGATATTTTCCAGACTAGGAATGTGCAATGATAATACATGGTCTGAGTCGGTTGAAGCTGAAGGCTTTGGCAATTTAGAATACCAAAAATGATTTCATCAAAACAATTGAAACGCAGGTTTCTGTATAACACTTCAACATGGTAGTTTTCATCAATAATTACTACCAAAATCATGATATTTTAGTTGAACAATTACAGGTTTAATATCCCCACCCACGAAATAATGTTATTTCTATACAAGTTTCAACATGTTCCACAGAGAAAGAATTCACACTAATGCATCATTACAGGTGGAGGGATAATAAACCATACGATTACACACTTCCACTGAGACTAGTAACTACCTTGGCAATAGAGATCGTCTGTTGTTCCATGACTTCGTGTATGGCGGTTCTGTCAGCGTCCATCATTTTGTCAAACTCGTCGATACAGCACACACCCTGGTCTGCCAGCACCAGGGCTCCTCCCTCCAGCATCATCTCCCCCGTGACAGGGTCCTTCATCACTGCTGCTGTCAAACCCACACCTGATGAACCACGACCTGTTGTGTACTGACCTGAAGAAATATGGGAATGGGGAATGTTTAACCTATAAATATCGCTGTCCACTTCACTTGTCTCGTCGACCAATTAACAAGCATTTCATTGTCGACATGAATATGCACTGTTTCTATGTCAAAATACATTTCAGTATGGGAGAATGGTAGGTATTTTTTTAAGACGTTTTTATTTTATTTTATTTATAGGATACACATGCGATTTTGCACAATTTGCACTATAACTTCATTAGCCTAGGTTGTTTTTATACGACGTTCTCGACAAATATACTGAATCACTATATGACCAGTCTACTATTTTAACAGTATGCATACCTCTAGGTGCCAGCCGGTCTATGAACGACAAGAGCTGAGACTTGGCCACACCAGGGTCTCCCATCAGACAGATGTTTATGCTACCTGAAATAGAAATAAACTGTTGAAACGCTGCTTGAATATATCTGATTAAGACAAATACAAGGTAGATGAAAGGTTCTTCAATTGATGGAACCACAAGCCATATATTTGTGAATTTAAATATTAAACAACTAAAAACAATGTATTTGTAAGGGGAGATAATAAATGGTAAACTGGAGATACTGGAGTTTTAGTCAGGTGAAATAAAATTGAAGAATGCAAAAGAAGGATTTACCAAATCCAAAAGTCAAATCTTAGGAAAACACATGAACCATGTCAGCGTTGTACATGACCAAAGAGAAAAGACCAGCCTCCGTATTTTTTTCAATTCTATATAAGCTATATCATAGTTATTGCATGAGAATTTCGAACATACAAGAAGGAAGACTATAATCACCTCTAATCTTCATGCCCTGTGGTGAGTTTTCTACACCGCCCACGAGCAACAGCAGGAGGGCTTTCTTCACGTCCTCATGTCCGAAGATCTCGGGTGCGATACTGCTGGCCAGTTTGTCGTAGAAATCTTCCGAGGCTACCTGCTTTATCTCGTCTTCGGTCAACTCCTCCACCCCTAGCTCATCATCTTCCGTCTTGTTCATCTTGACTAATCTCTGTGGGCAGATACAGCAGTGTTATTATTTATATGTAATTTCTGTATCATCTTCTGCAAAACTTACACACCATTGTGTTGGAGGTAAAACAAATACACACCCGATAGATCTGGACAGTTTTCCAGCACACAAAAGCAGTAGGGCCATCCTTAAAAAATATATTTGTTCGCCATCATTTCCCACCCATGATTTCATAAATGAGTAGGTAGGTAGGTGCCAAGGCCAGTCAACACCTTCAGAAATTAAAGAAAAATATTCGAAGATAACAAAAAAATAGTGTTTAAAGAATTGCTATAAAAAGTTTTGGGTAGGGCCATTTTTCGTTTGTAGGTAGACTAACAGCAAACCAACAATTTTTTATGGTCGGCCCAGCCAGTGTTTATTTTCACATGCGGATATCGTTATGTCCCTGATGTGTCTGATATTAAATCTTATATAAATACCCTTCATAATTATTTGAATTTGAAGGGGTTGATGCACTATTTTCAAACACTATTTATCTAATAGGGCTCTGAAAAACATGAAAAAAGCTGAAAGAATTTTTAAAATGCCATAAAAAAGGAGATATGAGAAAATAAATGGAGGCGGCCATCTTTGAACGATGACGTCATCGCGCCATTTTATCATATATGGTATATTGACTAAGTACATTTTAAACCAAAGAAAATCACTGCAAATTGAATAAAAATAAATATACAGTTGTAAAATGTATACATTGTATGATTATTTTTCACTTGCAGTGATTTTCTTTGCTTTAAAAGACATTTTGTCAGTATGCCAGATATGGTAAAAAGGCACGATGACGTCATCGTTCCAAGATTGCCACCTCCATTTATGTTTCTTTGCAACTTTTCAATAGATCACATCTCCTTTATTTTTCATGGCATTTTGATAATTCTTTCAACTTTTTTCAAGTTTTTCAGAGCTCTTTAAAATAAACCTTGTTTGAAAATAGTGCATCAACCCCTTTAAGGTAATTCTAGGCTACGAAGTGAAATATATAAAACAGGGAGCTGGCCAAGTCACAGCTCCCTCTGAGGAGTCGCATTAGTAATATACTCACTGAGGAGTCGCATTAGTAATATACTCACTGAGGAGTCGCATTAGTAATATACTCACTGAGGAGTCGCATTAGTAATATACTCACTGAGGAGTCGCATTAGTAATATACTCACATGAGCTTCTAGGAATGTCTCTGAGAGCAGACCTCCCTCGTTGGCGTATCCCTGCTTCATAACGGGCATGAAGATCCCTGTAACACTGACGTGGTCACCAGGCTGGGCCAAACGTGTTGTCTCACCACGGCAGTAGATGGACATACTGCGAGGTATGTTACCTACTGGAACCTGGTCACTCTGCAAACAAAACATTAAATTATTTAATATTCGTAACAAGGAGTTCGTCTTTCATGAAGAAATATTATATTCAAATTGGCATATTTTTTTACACAATTATATTGGTATTTAACCAAACAATATCAACAGAAGATCAAAACCAATTAGGATTAGTTTATACTCCTGCACTCAAGCAACTTTACACACTGACATTTCCTTTTGCATTTATCTGTAACATTTCTTTGGCCATGAGCTTCCTTAATTTCAATCAAGATGAATAAGTGGTAGAGCCACTATCTTGCATGCGTCAGGTCATGGACTCATTCCCCAGCCGGGTCACACAGAAAGACTTGTATCATGTCACATGTCTAAGGCATGGTATTTTATTGTAGCAGCCTAGGCTTGCGTTAACCATTCGCCAAATCGCCATAGGCGAAAAGAAACCTGCACTGGCGAATGAAAATCTTAAGAAATACATATCAAAATTGAAATACATTTAACGAAAATACTAAATGGTCTAATCAATGGTGACAAGAGTCTGTATTTTAATATTTTCTTATTATATGCATGCATTCATTGTCCTTTTTTAAATTTCAGTCGACATTTTTAAAAAATTAAAATGGCATTAAATACAATTTTTAAAACTTTTTGAATATTGTACAGCTCCAATTGTAATTATAAGTAATTGTAAGCACTAAAGCTGAATGCATATGATGTGGACATATTGATACCCTATACATGTAGGTTAATAAAGCATACTTTTTTAACTTACTATTGATGTGTACGCAAACGCGAAGTTTTAGCGCCTCCAATTCGTTCAAAAATATCTAGGCAAAAAAGTCTGCCTAAAGACATTCTAATCTGGCTAAAGGAATTTTTAGGGCTTTAGCCAGATTTGGCTAAAGGGATTAAAATCCTAGCGCTAGCCTAGGCAGCACCATCAAGTTGAGTAATGAGCTCAATGCGTTCAGTAGATACTTTCGTTATAGGACAGTAGATGCCGTCATTTTAGGACAGTCATCATTATATGACAGTAGATACCGTCGTTATGTCCAGTAGATAATGTCGTTATAGGACAGTAGATGCCGTCATTATATGACAGTAGATACCGTCGTTATATGACAGTAGATGACAGGTGTTATAAGACGGACAGTAGATACCGTTGTTATACAGATACCTTCATTATAGGTCAGTAGATACTGTCGTTATATGATAGTAGATACCGTCGTTATAGGACAGTAGATACCGTCTATAGGATATTAGATACCATCGTTATAGGACAGTAGATACCGTCGTTATATGACAGTAGATAGCGTCATTATAGGATATTAGATACCATTGTTACAGGTCAGTAGATACCGTCATTATATGACAGTAGATACCATCGTTAAATAACAGCAGATACTGTCGTTATATGATGATACCGTCGTTAAATGACAGTAGATACGGTCGTTAAATGACAGTAGATACGGTCGTTATGAAAGTAGATACCGTTGTTATATGACAAAGATTTTATCCTTAACTTAATCCTTCACACACACTTTTGAGTTATGGCTCCAGCATTTATTCCCGACGTTGTTAACGATCGGTGTTTGAGACTTACGTGTTCTTGAATTTTTACTTCCTGAAACTTGACAAACTTGGAACCTCGTGACTGAAGGTAGAGTCGACCACCAGAGCGGTTGGTTGTACAGTCTGTACTTGGACACATCAACAGAGGCATGAACGATGGAGAGGCAATCTGAAATACAGGATCCACAAGTTGGCAATTTGTACATATCTTAAATGGTAAGTGAATGATAACGTACCGCCGCTGAACAACCCTATCTAAAATGTACCAAAATAACAGTATTCAAGTCTAGAGCATCTCCTTGCTTATGCTTTTTGGTTATGTGTCTGATGTTCAATTTAGGCTTGCCAATTAATTATTATGAAAACAATGATAAAATAAGAATTAACACAAGCTGTATTACTCTGAAGATTTCTGCTTGGTAGAATGTAAAACTATTTGTTCAACGACTACTACAACAAACACAATAACCATTGATAACAACTTCTGGTCTTGACTATTATTAAGAATAAAGTGAGTGTTCCAGATGTAACAATGACTCACGGGTTGATACGTTTCATTTCCGCATGTATCGCACGTGTATGTAGCGACCACCATCATGGGTTTCACCTCCGTAGCTCGTGTCACTATGCCCTTCACACACACCAACTTGCCGATGGAATCTGCTTTCACTTCTCGTATCGACACATGCTTCTGTCCACTTGGTGGCTTGAAGTAAACTTCACTGAAAGATGGTAAAAAATGACAACATTCAAATGTGTTTGGATCATATTTTGGCATTGCATTCTATCTGAAAATAAGGTGAAGCTAAGGGAACATAGTAAACCATTTTAAACTAAATTCTATGCATCACTTCCCACCACGATGATTCTTGAATGTGCTCCGAGCATTGACGCAAATACATGGGCTCGCTTGGGAACTTTAAACCAGATAGAAGTTCTGTAAAGTTTTTTTCATTATGTGCTTTCAAGTTGTATGTTTATGGCATTTGTTATTAGTTATCCAATATTGTCAAATTTAGCATGCAACCTCATTCTCTTGCTACGGACCATTATGATGCCTGAATATGAACAAAAGTCGGCACGGCGTGATCACCAGCACAGTGAAAGAGGTATAAAATATCAGTGGGGTGTAATAAACTTACAATCTCCTCATGAGTTCTGCTGGGTATTTATTTCTGGGATCACGGGTGACCTCTGGCCCCTCAGGATGGTTTCTCTGCTCCAACAACAGTCTATGTTCTATATACACATCCAAAGCATCCTTGTGTATCACCTGCAACAAAGTAAAGATACAAGCATGTAGTGGTACGTGGTATTACCGGTAAACCGGTATATTCTGATACAAGTTATAATACGTATTATAATAAGCTCTGCCTGTACCGATACGCTCGTTATTTTCTGTAAAAGACCGTGATAACAGGTGATGGAAACTCACTTGTTGCAAAAAGTCAGTGACAAATGTTTATTTTTAGATTAGTTATATTTATTAAACTAATTTATTTTACATTGAAAGGTCATTTTGAAAACGAATATTTGGATGAGAATCCAGCAATTTTTTTATAATGGCCGAACGAAAGCTCTCTGAACTTATTTGAATCACTCTTCCTGGGCAGAATGTTCCAAGCACATACAGATAAAGCGTCTTGCTCAGGGACACAACTCATATGGCAATGGCGGGGATCGAACCCACGGCCAGGAGTTCAGAAGAGACTAGTCTGGAATAAGTATGTGTATTAAAACCAATACAGTGTGGGGTTCGCCTGAGCTATACTGCAGCTACATAAACTGTCTTCCAATCTTACCTCTCGTTCTCTGTAGTCGGGTAAGATTTCCTGAATAATGTCGCTGAATAACGCTGAATATCTACGAGTGTTTTCTACCACGGCGTCTGCCAGATCTGGATCATGGTCTCTTACGTCCTCTAGGTCAACCCAGATGCCAACCTGCTCCCTGTGTGCTATTTTAACCTGTATAGTATGGGCGTGTGGTTAGTATTGTTTACAATAAACCATGAACCAGAATTTCAAATGTTCATCTTAAGTTCCGACAATTTCGTGGAGTTATTACCAGTTTTGTGCGCATTCTTTTTAATGAAGTTTCTGCAGATGGTGTATAAATATCCAAATCTGATGCACTATACTATCCGATACACTAAAACTGTTTTTACCGGTACAACAGAAAATTATATATCAGGGTTTATAGTAGGACAACCGCAATATTTTTACAGCCAACTGGCAAGTTTTGAGTGCACAAAATGACTCCCTATGCAACTTAATTTATTCACAAGTAAATGTTTAAATTTCCTTTCAAATGGAATATATTTACTCATTGCTTTTCTTTGTTTGAATGGTGTTTTACATTATTTATTTTAGGCCCATATGGGACAGTCTATTTCTAAACATAAACTTGTTTTATTTACCAGCTGCTGTCCATAAACAAAATCTTTGCCACCGTCTGAACCATCTTCATAGTACTCTTGCAGAAAAGTCTTGATCTTTTCTGAAATATTGCATACATAAATAATTACACCAAGGTAGCAATACAAAACCCGATAGAAGGCGCCACGTAAGCTATATTTAGAATTTAGGAATATCACAACCTGGACTTTGGTAAGTCAAATTACTCACCTTTTAAGTGCTAAGACATAAAGAAGTGGAACTTTTTATGTTGAACATAAAAAGTAAACACCGCATTAATTACATAATTGACCTCGTAGCCTTTATTAATTATTGGTAAATGAAAAACAAATGGAAGAGAAGTGCTGTTTTCGGAAGTTCAGTATTAAATCAGATGATTACGCTCTAGTTTATGTACAAATAAAGAAATAGGCACGCGATCAACAAGTCACCGCGATCAACAAAAGTCACCGAAATAGAGACGGTAAAAATGAAAACTTGTGACTGAAAAAATGTCAAAACATTGGCGAGCCCCTTATAAATGACGAATAAAAACTCTCTTTAAATACATAATGATCTTGTTTCTGTATCACTTGTACATGAAATGCGGGGATAAGTAAATTTTTTAAGTTTCTTGTCAAGTGGACAAGTGGCCTAAAAAAGTTAATTTCCAACGCTGAAAAATAAAAAAATACAATTTTATCTCAATGTCGGACACCAAATGGCGTTCTGTTATCATATATAAGTACAAAATAAAGAAATCAACTTTGTTTCACTCGTTTTCCATATTTGTTTACCCCACCCACTTTTAAACAACACGCGGTTTGTTTACTTCCGAAAATATTCCGTACATTCGATCACTTGTATTGTAAGAAACTAATGATAAAAAATATACCTTTCTCTGCAACATAGTCTCGAGGAGGCATTTTGTTTACTTCTGAGTACTTTCCTCTTAGAATGTTTTGTAACAATGGTGAACATTCAAAACGGCGCGAAACTATATCACGTGGGTTTCAATCCGTTGGTTCTCGTTTTGCTCTAGATAGCGTTGTTAATCAGCAGGAACCAATTTATGATTGGAGTAATACTGTGACCCTGAGGGGACCGGAAATATTAAGTCGTATAATTAAAAAATTCTTCAGGTGATAATTGCATTACAAAGACATCTGCGAATAAAGGCCAATTTCCACTCTCACGCCAGCTGATATCATAAACACGATAAGAGTCACAAGTGACGTAATAAACTTCTTATATCTCTGGAATCAGCTAAAACAGGCATGGACAAATAGGATGTTTTATTTATTATGTGAAGATGAGTGTTATTATATGTGACACCAGGGACAATCGATACGTATACATATATATACTTACTCCCAGATGACATACATGATGTCTAACATGTGTTATTTATATGAAATATATAATGACAATCATGTCCATAAAAGTGAAAACAAAACTTCTTTTTTCTTTTTTCTTTATCATGTACAAGGAAAAATATTTATTCCCATTGATTAAACCAGGGACTGTAGATAGAAGTATATTAATAAAACTTTGATAATTACTGACACCTAATGCAAAACGTCTCTCTGTGAAAGTTGGGGTGTGTGGGGTGGGGGTGGGGTGTGTGGGGGAGAGAGAGAGAGAGGGGGAGGGTGAGATCTTAACCAACAACGGTACAACTCGACTGCCACAATTTCATTGTAATATGTTCGGTTCGGACATATTAATACAATATAATTATAATCTTCTGCAATACAATTAAATTGTCTTTCACACCCGTGGGACAGCTTTTGGTATAAGGCACCACAGACATATTAATAAACAGATAGGAAACTTCCTATCTCAACCAATGAAGTAACCATAATATCACGTGGCACCTTAGCTTTTCCTTCTATCTTCTCTCTTAATCATTCACCGATTTTGATAAGAATACAACCAAAAGATTCACAGTGAATAGCAAAATGGGATTTATAATAATTTATGTTTATTTTCAAATAAGAAATTGTATAAAAAAATGTTTAAAGTTTAAAATGTCATAATTTTTCGCTTTTCTCTTAAAAATCAATGTTTTGACATAATCAAAGTTTCCATCAAACTCCTTTTTTGCTCTCAATGTAAGAGAAAACAAAATACTATCATTGGGAAGAACATTACATTTGTAATGGTATTTGGCTTGAATGAAACTTGTATCTATAAAACTCTTCATGATATGTGTGTTTAAAGTTGGAAAATATTTTGTGAAATTTTCGAACTGTGACACTTGAAATTTACACAAATTTCATAGTGTCCAATCTATTTGTTATTAGGTCTGTGAAATCCCATTTTGCTATTCACTGTGAATCTTTTGAATGTATTCTCATCAAAATCAGTGAATAATTGAGAGAGGAGATAAAAGGAAAAGTTAAGGTGCCACGTGATAATTTGGTTGCTTCATTGGTTAAGATAGGAAGTTTCCTATCTGTTTATTAATATGTCACTGACTAATTGACTTAATACATGTATAGCACGTTTGCATTAGGTGTCTGTTTTGGTTGCACTTTCACTTTGACTTTAAAAAAGTGCACGATTAAGCATAGGCTTTGTACACAAACAATCTCTTAAAGTGCAATCATCAGTTAACATCATTTATCATGCAGATATGCACTTTTCTGCCTAATAAAGGGGTGACCTATTAAATTTTGCTTTATTAGGCACTGACAAAATAGAGCGAATCAATGCGGAATCCCTCGACGTTTATTGTACGTAACGTTATCTGACGCCATGCACGTGACGTTGCCTGACGTCATAAAACAAACAAACAAACAACAACATGGCGGCGTCCTCGATAAGCGTAACATTCTGAGATATAGTTAATAATAGTAATTCATACACACAATGTGGATAATCTACATGATAAATAGAATATTATGTCAGTGCCTTTTACTATCAAGTTTATTAGGCTCGGCACGAAAACGAAAGATGGCTAGGCAGAGCCTCGCCATTCTTCGTTTTCTAAGCCTCGCCTAATAAACTTGATAGTAAAAGGCACTGACATATCTATTTACTCACAATGACCATTCAGTTTCTTTCATTGTAAACTATCTGTCGTTTCCCAGGCACTTCCAAGTAAATTCCGACGAAAAAAAACACACAAAAAAAATCTATGAATTTATTTAAAACATTTCCAAGTGAATACTTGGTATGTCTATTCTGATCTGAAGGATTTTTGATAAAATACAGAATTACTAAAATAAAGATTTTTCTTACTATATGTGGACAACATAATATATAAATAACATTATAATAACAAATAAGCACACTCGATCATGTGACACCCTGTGATCCGGATATCTATGTAAGCGTTAAAAAGCATACGTGGTATCCGTTTTTCTAATGTATCAATTGCCTTCACAACATCAGCGAAGACATTGTATATTGCAGCTTTTACCATATACCCACCTGTTGATTTCATTATAACCGCATCTTCCTTTCCTAAAGAAGAAATAAACACATGTCGAAGTGAGTTTAAAAAATACAATTGCAGATCAGTGCTCACACTGGCCATTTTAAATTAAAAGCCACACAATTTTTAGTTAAGAAAATAATAGCCAACTTTAATGCGTAAGAAAATTTGGTCAGTCGTAAGAGCCAAATTTTCAATCAGGGTTTATTAGACTATCAGGGCCATGTGGCTATATTTTTCTTTTTGTCACCACTTTCTCCAAGTGAAAGAAGTAGGAGCCTAGACTAGAATTTAAAATTTAAAAGTAGGATTCCAGGAACTCCTTACACATTGATAAAACAAAGAATGATGGATTAAATAATGAATCGAAATATACTTTAAGTATCTGTCATCTATATATCGTTTTTCTTTCCACCAACATGTATTTGTAAAGGACAGTTTTTCTCATTCGATTATGTAAAAAAAAATAAAAAAAAAATCCGAAATTATGTACCATCCGAAGTACTATGACACCGCACTTTTACGGTCCGAAAATTTCAAAACATTTAATCGAAATACCATCAATTACGAAATTTTTTCATGCATTATTGTGTTTTGAATGCCAAAAATGGTCTTTCTTATCAAAGGGGAAAGAAAACACAACCCTAATAGTAGGATAATGTAGTTTTATGTCATTAATTGTCGATCTCAAAGTTGTGACAAATTGAAACTGCCGACACGAAGCCAGGCACAATATTCAACTTCTTATTGTTTCAATGTTTTAATTACTTTATTGCAAGTGTTTTCACACTTCACAATACACATGGGAGTTTGCTACCTATCGGGATCATGATGGGATAGCTATTAATGCAGATGAAAGTAGCGACTATGTTCATAATAGTGCGTGCACAAATTAATTTCATCTCTTCGTAGTTTGTGTACAGAAAAACAAACAGGAAACTGTACCTACTGTTGGATGCGTAACGGATTGTCTGATTGGTCAATCGCCCGAAAGATAACAAATAACGGCATATCTGATTGGCTATTCGGTCCATTAATCACATGATGTTTGCGTGTATCAACAATGCCGATTATCCGACAACGAAGTGCCAATTAAGGGAATTAACAACTTTTACAAGCGATAATTGATAAGCGCGTGGCGACATAACAGGGGGTGTGAACGGATTATGTAATGTTTATTGCAGTCATTTATTACTTGGGTTACATACCATTATACGAAAAATGTACAAAAAAAATAAAAAAAATATTAAAATAAAATAATCGCCATTTCTTGTCGACATTTCTTTAAAATAATCGACAGTATTATAAAATAATCGCAAATGGCGACCATGGCGTATGGTAGCGTGAGCACTGGCAGATGTGTTGCAGATACACACCTAGTGGGTAAGAAAATACCAGGCTCGTGACATGTAATTTCTTAGACAGTTTGGATATGTACGTACGCCGGTGTACACCGGCCCATTGCAGTCACAATTCAGTACAATATTCACTTTATCGTTTAAAATACTGTCAATAACTACAATAAAATCAAATTCGTTGATATCACAAACCTTCGTGCCCTTAGCAGCTCCACCGACAGGAAAAATACAACCCTTAATTTTGCTTTCTGGGATTTGAAATATATTATCTTTATTTCCAAGTGCTTTAACAACTTTCACCACCATTTCTTCCACTGCATCTTTTTATATCTTCAACTTCCCCCTTCGATCGTTTGCGGGTAGTATCAATTTTGTCGAATTAGGAACAAAACCTTTAACAACAGTGAAATACATGTATTGCCAAACCAAACACGTAACAACAGATAAATACATGTATTGCCGAACAAAACCCATAACAACAGTGATATACATGTATTGCCAAACCAAATCCATAACAATAGTGAAAAATATGTATTGCCGAGCAAAACCTATAACAACAGTGATATAAATGTATTGCCAAACCAAATCCATAATATCAGTGAAATACATGTATTGCCGAACAAAACCCATAACAAAAATGAAATACATGTATTGCCGAATCCAAACCCATAGCAAAAATGAAATACATGTATTGCCGAATCCAAACCCATAACAACAGTGAAATACATGTATGGAAAGAATCTCTATAAGCATTTTGCTTTCGTTCCAATCCATTTGCTTTTTGCATGTAACATTTGTATCATGCGTTATTGTTGAAATAAAACATGTATTGTCGAACAAAACCCATAACAACAGAGAAATACATGTATTGCCAAACAAATCCCATAACAACAGTGAAATACCTGTATTGCCAAACCAAACACGTAACAGCAGTGCAATACATGTGTTGCCGAACAAAACCTTAACAACCCATAGCAAAAATGAAATACATGTATTGCCGAACAAAACCCATAACAACAGTGAAATACATGTATTGCCGAACAAAACCCATAACAACAGTGAAATACCTGTATCGCCGAATCCAAACCAATAACAACAGTGAAACACATGTATGGAAAGGATCTTTTTAAGCATTTTGCTTTCGTTCCAATCCATTTACCTATTGTATGTAACATTATAAATACTGCGTTATTTTTGAAATAATATATGTTTAAACCAAATACATGTATTGCCAAACCAAATTCATAACAACAGTGATATAAATGCATTGTCAAACCAAATCTATAACAATAGTAATACACATGTATTGCCGAACAAACCCCATAACAACAGTGAAATACTTGTATTGCCGAACAAAACTCATAACAACAGTGAAATACATATATTGCCGAACAAAACCCACAACAACAGAGAAATACATGTATTGCCGAACAAAACTCATAACAACAGTGAAATACATGTATTGCCGAACAAAACCCACAACAACAGAGAAACACATGTATTGCCGAACAAAACCCACAACAACAGAGAAATACATGTATTGCCGAACAAAACTCATAACAACAGCGTAATACATGTATTTCTGAGCAAAACTCGTAACAAAACCCATAACAAAAGAGAAATACTTGTATTGCCGAACAAATCTCATAACAACAGTGAAATACCTGTATTGCCAAACCAAACCCATAACAACAGTGAAATACATATATTGCCGAACAAAACCCACAACAACAGAGAAATACATGTATTGACGAACAAAACTCATAACAACAGCGTAATACATGTATTTCTGAGCAAAACTCGTAACAAAACCCATAACAAAAGAGAAATACTTGTATTGCCGAACAAATCTCATAACAACAGTGAAATACCTGTATTGCCAAACCAAACACGTAACAACAGTGAAATACATATATTGCCGAACAAAACCCATAACAACATATACATACATGTATTGCCAATCCAAATTCATAACAACAGTGATATAAATGCATTGCCAAACCAAATCTATAACAATAGAAATACACATGTATTGCCGAACAAACCCCGTAACAACAGTGATATACATGCATTGCCAAACCAAACCCATAACAACAGTGAAATACATGTATTGCCGAACAAAACCCATAGCAACAGCGTAATACATGTATTTCTGAGCAAAACTCGTAACAAAACCCATAACAAAAGAGAAATACTCGTATTGCCGAACAAATCTCATAACAACAGTGAAATACCTGTATTGCCAAACCAAACACGTAACAACAGTGAAATGCATATATTGCCGAACAAAACCCATAACAACAGATACATACATGTATTGCCAAACCAAATTCATAACGACAGTGATTAAAATGCATTGCCAAACCAAATCTATAACAATAGAAATACACATGTATTGCCGAACAAACCCCATAACAACAGCGTAATACATGTATTTCTGAGCAAAACTCGTAACAAAACCCATAACAACAGAGAAATACTTGTATTGCCGAACAAAACCCATAACACCAGTAATATACATGCATTGCCAAACCAAACCTATAACAACAGTGAAATACATGTATTGCCGAACAAAACCCATAACAACAGTGATACATAAGTATTGCCGAACAAAACCCATAACAACAGCGTAATACATGTATTTCTGAGCAAAACTCGTAACAAAACCCATAACAACAGAGAAATACTTGTATTGCCGAACAAAACCCATAACACCAGTAATATACATTCATTGCCAAACCAAACCTATAACAACAGTGAAATACATGTATTGCCGAACAAAACCCATAACTACACTGATACATAAGTATTGCCGAACAAAACCCATAGCAACAGCGTAATACATGTATTTCTGAGCAAAACTCGTAACAAAACCCATAACAAAAGAGAAATACTTGTATTGCCGAACAAATCTCATAACAACAGTGAAATACCTGTATTGCCAAACCAAACACGTAACAACAGTGAAATACATATATTGCCGAACAAAACCCATAACAACAGATACATACATGTATTGCCAAACCAAATTCATAACAACAGTGATATAAATGCATTGCCAAACCAAATCTATAACAATAGAAATACACATGTATTGCCGAACAAACCCCGTAACAACAGTGATATACATGCATTGCCAAACCAAACCCATAACAACAGTGAAATACATGTATTGCCGAACAAAACCCATAGCAACAGCGTAATACATGTATTTCTGAGCAAAACTCGTAACAAAACCCATAACAAAAGAGAAATACTCGTATTGTCGAACAAATCTCATAACAACAGTGAAATACCTGTATTGCCAAACCAAACACGTAACAACAGTGAAATACATATATTGCCGAACAAAACCCATAACAACAGATACATACATGTATTGCCAAACCAAATTCATAACGACAGTGATTAAAATGCATTGCCAAACCAAATCTATAACAATAGAAATACACATATATTGCCGAACAAACCCCATAACAACAGCGTAATACATGTATTTCTGAGCAAAACTCGTAACAAAACCCATAACAACAGAGAAATACTTGTATTGCCGAACAAACCCCATAACACCAGTAATATACATGCATTGCCAAACCAAACCTATAACAACAGTGAAATACATGTATTGCCGAACAAAACCTAAACAACAGTGATACATAAGTATTGCCGAACAAAACCCATAGCAACAGCGTAATACATGTATTTCTGAGCAAAACTCGTAACAAAACCCATAACAAAAGAGAAATACTTGTATTGCCGAACAAATCTCATAACAACAGTGAAATACCTGTATTGCCAAACCAAACACGTAACAACAGTGAAATACATATATTGCCGAACAAAACCCATAACAACAGATACATACATGTATTGCCAAACCAAATTCATAACAACAGTGATATAAATGCATTGCCAAACCAAATCTATAACAATAGAAATACACATGTATTGCCGAACAAACCCCGTAACAACAGTGATATACATGCATTGCCAAACCAAACCCATAACAACAGTGAAATACATGCATTGCCAAACCAAACCCATAACAACAGTGAAATACATGCATTGCCAAACCAAACCCATAACAACAGTGAAATACATGTATTGCCGAACAAAACCAATAACAACAGCGTAATACATGTATTTCTGAGCAAAACTCGTAACAAAACCCATAACAAAAGAGAAATACATGTATTGCCGAACAAATCTCATAACAACAGTGAAATACATGTATGGAAAGGATCTGTATAAGCATTTTGCTTTCGTTCCAATCCATTTGCCTATTGTATGTAACATTATGAATATTGCATTATTTTTGAAATAATATATGTTTAAACCAAACCCATAACAACAGTGATATAAATGCATTGCCAAACTAAACCTATAACAATAGTGATACACATGTATTGCCAAACTAAACCTATAACAACAGTGAAATACATGTATTGCCGAACAAACCCCGTACCAATAGTGATACATAAGTATTGCCGAACAAAACTCATAACAACGCGAAATACATGTATTTCTGAGCAAATCCGTAACAAACCCATAACAACAGTGATATACATGTATTTCCTCAAACAAAACCCATAACAACAGTGAAATACATGTATTGCCGAACAAAACCCATAACAACAGTGATAGACATGTATTTCCTCGAACAAAACCGAACATAACAATGATAGACACAACGCGAAATACATGTATTTCTGAGCAAATCCGTAACAAACTCATAACAACAGTGATATACATGTATTTCCTCAAACAAAACCCATAACAACAGAGAAATACATGTATTGCCGAACAAATCCCATAACAACAGTGAAATACATGTATTGCTGAACAAAACTCAATAGTGAAACACATGTATTGCCGAATCCAAACACATAACAACAGTGGAATACATGTATTGCCTAACCAAAACTCACAACAATAGTGAACTACAAGTATTGCCGAACCAAATCCCATAACGATAGGGAAATACATGTATTGCCCAACCAAAACTTATAACAACAGTGAAATACATATATTGCCCAACCAAAACTCATAACAACAGTGCCGAACAAAACTAAATAGCGAAATACATGAATTGCCAAGCAAAACCCATAACAACAGTGAAATACATGTATTGACGAGCAAAGCCCATAACAACAGTGAAATTCATGTATTGACGAGCAAAACCTATAACAACAGTGAAATTCATGTATTGACGAGCAAAACCTATAACGATAGGGAAATACATGTATTGCCCAACCAAAACTTATAACAACAGTGAAATACATATATTGCCCAACCAAAACTCATAACAACAGTGCCGAACAAAACTAAATAGCGAAATACATGAATTGCCAAGCAAAACCCATAACAACAGTGAAATACATGTATTGTCGGACAAAACCCATTTCAACAGTGAAATACATGTATTGTCGAGTAAATCTCATAACAACAGCGAAATACATGTATTGCCGAACAAAACTTAATGGTGAAATACATGTATTGACGAGCAAAGCCCATAACAACAGTGAAATACATGTATGGAAAGGATCTGTATAAGCATTTTGCTTTCGTTCTAATCCATTTACCTATTGTATGGAACATTTGTTTAATGCGTTATTTTTAAATAAAATATGTTTAAACCAAATACATGTACTGCAAAACCAAACATATAACAATATTGATATACACGTATTGCCGAACAAAACATATAACAACAGTGAAATACACGTATTGCCGGACAAAACCCATAACAACAGCAAACTACATGTATTGCCGAACAAAACCCATAACAGCAGCGAATTACATATATTGCCGAATACAAACCCATAACAACAGTGAAATACATGTATAGCCGAACAAAACCCATAGCAACAGCGAAATACATGTATTGCCGAATCCAAACCCATAACAACAGTGAAATACATGTATTGCCGAACAAAACCCATAAGAACAATGAAATACATGTATTGGCGAACCAAACCCATAAAAACAGTGAAATACATGAATTGCCTAACAAATCTAATAACAACAGTGAAATACATGTTTTGCCGAACAAAACCCATAACAACAGCGAAATACATGTATTGCCGAATCCAAACCCATAACAACAGTGAAATACATGAATTGCCGAACAAATATAATAACATCAGTGAAATACATGTATTGCCGAATCCAAACCCATAACAACAGTGAAATACATATATTGCCGAGCGAAACTCATAATAACAATGAAATACATGTATTGGCGAATTCAAACCCATAACAACAATGAAATACATGTATTGCCGAACCAAAACGGATAAAAACTTGAAATACACGTATTGTCGAACCAAAACCCAAACAACAGTTATATTACACGTATTGCCTAACAAAACCCATAACAACAATGAAATACACGTATTGTCGAACAAAACCAGTAAAAAAAAGTGATATACATGTATTGCCGAACAACTCTCATAGCAATAGCGAAATACATGTATCGCCGAACAAATCTCATAACAACAGCGAAACACATGTATGGAAAGGATCTCTATACGTTTTGCTTTCGTTCCAATGCATTTGCTTATTTGTATGTAACATTTGTATAATGCTTTATTTTTGAAATATAATATGTTTAAACCAAATACACGTATTGCCAAACCAAACCTATAACAATAATGATATACATGTATTGCCACAAACCAAACCCATAACAACAGCGAAATACATGTATTGCCGAACAAAACCGATAACAACAGTACAGTGAAATACATGTATTGCCGAACAAAACCCATAACAACAGTGAAATACATGTATTGCCGAACCAAAACTCATAACAACAGTGAAATACACGTATTGCCAAACCAAACACATAACAACAGCGAAATACATGTATTGCCGAACAAAACACATAACAACAGTACAGTGAAATACATGTATTGCCGAACAAAACCCATAACAACAGTGAAATACATGTATCGCTGAACAAATCTCATAACAACAGCGAAACACATGTATGGAAAGGATCTCTATACTATATTTGCTTATTTGTATGTAACATTTGTATAATGCTTTATTTTTTAAACTAAAATATGTTTAAATCAAATACATGTATTGCCAAACCAAACCTATAACAATAGTGATATACATGTATTGCCAAACCAAACCATAACAACAGCGAAATACATGTATTGCCGAACTAAACCGATAACAACAGTACAGTGAAATACATGTATTGCCGAACAAAACCAGTGAAATACATGTATTGCCGAACAAAGTTCTCATAAGAACAGTGAAACACATGTATTGCCGAACAAAACCCATAACAACAGTGAAATACATGTATTGCCGAACCAAAACTCATAACAACAGTGAAATACACGTATTGCCGAACCAAAACTCATAACAACAGTGATATACATGTATTGTTGAACAAACCCATAAGGCCAGAAAGAAAAATTCCTGTGTTTCTGGTTACTCAGCAGTTGAAAATATTAGGGTAGGGAGGTAGGTATTTGTTTCTTTTCTTCTTTTTTTTTCTTTTTTTGTCATGGATGTCAAAACTAATCGGATTCTATTGTAATATATATATAGTATCTTTGCGAGGGGTTTAATTAAGTTTTAATTTAAGAATGACACAGCCTAAGTGTCCTATCATGCTGACGCACACAAATCATCTTTTATATTGCAAATATTTGTTTGATTTTTGACATTACGCTTAGTATTTATACCACTTCTCAGCCTTCTGGATATTTTTGTATATAAAACCACATACCTATAAATAACAAATATATAGGATACTGTAAATGTATATCTGTTTCATGTGGCAGTGCGGAAATTAATGTATTTTTATACAATTTCTTATTTAGAAAATAAAATTAAGAAAAACTATTATATATCCCATATTGCCATTTATTTTAATATGACTCTTTGCATGTATTCTTAGCAAAATCTATGAATATTTGAAAGGGAAGTTCGAAGAAAAAGTTAAGGTGCTACGTGATAGTTTGGCCACTTCATTGTTACAGAAAGAAAGTGTCCAATCCGTTTGTTATTCTGTCATAAAAATAAATTTTTAATAATATTAAAACTGTCATTAACACGAGTCGTACATTAAGCCTGTTTTTTTTTTTTTTTAAATGAATCACTGAATTTATATCAATGTATCCAAATGAAAAGAATCATAAAAATAATAATCAAATTTAGACAAAAGAATATATAAATAATAGTTGCCTTCAATCACAATTTGTTGGTTTTTTTTTCGTGCTTTTTGTTGAAAACAAACATATTTTAAGTTTTCCTGATAAAAATGTCCCAGAGAAATGTAGAGCTCTATAGACAAGGTGTGAAGCTCTCTCTGGTCTATATTTATGTTTATTACTTGTTCCGTTGTTGAAATCACATCGAATTGAATTGATTGACACTGGTACATTCGGGGAATCGTCACCAATACGGTGAATATGTGCTTTATTTTGTTCCAAAGTGATGTATACCTAATTGGAAATCGCGTTTTTCGAAGCATTTTGACTTGTCACAGAAAAACGGTTTGAGAATGACTGCGATTCCAACCAGCTCAGATTTGTAGATAATTCTCGGAATTTGGCCAGAGAAAAAATTGATGAAAGCAGTTACGTATCATATTTTGACCAGAGAGAGCTTCACACATTGTCTATAACTACATTACTCTGGGACATGTTTTCAGGAAAACTTAAAACATGTTTGTTTTCAACAAATAACACGGACATCTTTTTTTATTTTTTTTTATTTTTTTTTATTTTTTATTTTTTATTTTTATTTTTAAAAAACTGTAGGGTCGGCGCCAATTTTTTTTTTCCTCCGCCTAACAACTGTGAAATACATGTATTGCCGAACAAAACCCGTAACAACAATGAAATTCATGTATTTACTCGAACAAAACCCATAACAACAGCGAAATACATGTATTGCCGAACCAAAACTCATAAAAACGTGAAATACACGTATTGCCGAACCAAAACCCAAAACAACAGTGAAATACATGTATTGTCTAACTATAATTCATAACAACAGGTAAATAGTTGTATTTTCGAACCGAAACCGATAACAAAATTCATAACAAAGTGAAATAAATACATGTATTATATTGGCTAACCAAAACTCATAACAACAGTGAACTACATGTATTGTCTAACCAAAACACATAGCAACAGTGAAATAGTTGTATTTCCGAACCGAAACCCATAACAACAGTGAAGTACATGTATTGTCGAACCGAAACACATAGCAACAGTGAAATACATGTATTGTATTGCCGAATCAAACCCCATAACAACAGTGAAATACATGCATGTTTTGCCGAACTAAAACTCATAACAACAGTGAAATACATGTATTGCTTAACCAAAACTGATAGCAACAGTGAAATACATGTATTGGGTAACACCCGTGAAATACATGTATTGCGGAATCCAAATTCATAACGACAGTGAAATACATGTATTGCCGAACCAAAACCCATAATAACAGTGAAATAATTTGGTGAATCAAAAACCCAATACAGCAGTGAAATGTATCGGTGAATCAACAGTAAAACATGTCAGCAACTTGAATGCATTAAAATGGTTCATATGTATGCTTGTACATACACGTTTTATGAATGCAGCTATAAATGTATGCAAAACAGCAGTAATGGGTGATTGTGGTAGATACCTTATGTATATATCAGCCAACACAAAATGATTAATTAAAATACTATGAAAAGAGATAGCTGTCTGCTAAAATTATTTTTCAATTCGTTATGTAGAGAAGTCAATTCGTTATGTAGATAAGTGACTTCGTTATGTAGTCCAGTCAATTCGTTATGTAGATAAGTTAATTCGTTATGTAGATAAGTCAATTCGTTATGTAGATAAGTGACTTCGTTATGTAGTCCAGTCAATTCGTTAAGTACAATTGTTAATTCGTTATGTAGATAAGTTAAATCGTTATGTAGATAAGTTACTTCGTTATGTAGATAAGTTAAATCGTTATGTAGATCAATGACTTCGTTATGTAGATAAGTCAATTCGTTATGTACAATTGTTAATTCGTTATGTAGATAAGTTAAATCGTTATGTAGATAAGTTACTTAGTTATGTAGATAAGTTACTTCTCTATGTAGTCCAGTCAATTCGTTATGTAGATAAGTTAATTCGTTATGTAGATAAGTCAATTCGTTATGTAGATAAGTTAATTCGTTATGTAGATAAGTCAATTCGTTATGTAGTCCAGTCAATTCGTTATGTACAATGGTTAATTCGTTATGTAGATAAGTTACTTCGCTATGTAGTCCAGTCAATTCGTTATGTAGATAAGTTAATTCCTTATGTAGATAAGTAAATTCGTTAGGTAGATAAGTTAATTCGTTATGTAGTCCAGTAAATTCGTTATGTACAATGGTTAATTCGTTATGTAGATAAGTTACTTCGTTATGTAGATAAGTTACTTCGCTATGTAGTCCAGTCAATTCGTTATGTAGATAAGTTAATTCGTTATGTAGATAAGTCAATTCGTTATGTTGATAAGTTACTTCGTTATGTAGATAAGTTAATTCGTTATGTAGTCCAGTCAATTCGTTATGTTAATAATTATGAAATGTTGGTTCTTTTAGATAGTAATGGATATGATAACTGGGCGACAGAACTAAAGCATAATGTGTATTCTAATTGCTTTGGATGTGTATGGGAACGGCAGAGTGTTGTCAATGAAAAAGTTTTATAAAGCAATATGAGTTAAGGCTGAGAGATCAATATATACAGAAGTGGAGCGAACAGGCAGAGGGTAACGCAACGCTGGATCTGTATAGCTTATTACAACATGGAAATGTACAGGCGAACTAAAACTCATTGCAAAAGTGTCATTTAGTGGTGAATCAAAGCTCATTACAACGGTAAAATGTATTGGCTAATCAAAACTCATTACAACAGTGAAATGTACGTAGGCGAAATAAAATTCATAACAAAAGTGAATTGCATTGGCGAATAAAAAACTTATTGCAACAATGAAACATACAGGCGAGTAATAAATCATCTAAACATTGAAATGTAGTGACGAATCGAAAGTCATTATACCTTATTATAACAGTGAAGGTGTGAAAGGAAGGACATATAAGTTTCAGTTTAACTTTATTCAGCTCCTGTATACCCAGAGACTGAATTGTAATCTAAATATAAATTATAAACAAATTTGCTGTCCGTACGAATTACTAAAAAACATTTGAATTGATTGTATTCGGTACACTTGTAATTATGCTTGAATATCAACTGTGCTTTCAACACTTGCTTAAATGCTTATCAGAAAAGTTGCTTTCATAATGAACATTTAATTTGTTGCACATATATTTATGTCCTTAATATTGTAATATTCAATCTGCTTTATTGCTTAATGCTTTCTGCTGTAAGGGCTTGCCATAATGGTATTTTGTGCTTACCGGCAGCCCAATTGTTAAACCCCATGCTTGGGGCTTGTTTTTCAATCCATGCCACGCCCAATATTTGCCAAATCTATTAAAGTTTAAAAAATATTTGTATGTGTTGTTATTACAGTGCTCTCCAATAATACTCACTATAATATCTGTTATAGTCAACGGTTATTGGAGGACACAATATTAGCTTTTTGAACTTATGGAGTAAATTTCTCGGTGCAGTTTTTCGTACATGTACACCGGCATCTCTAGCTTTTATCCTCAATTTTACAAAGAGGTAAGTTGTGCTTTGAGCTTATTGTTAAAAACTTAAATTCCCTCCCTCCCAGCCCACAGGATCATTGATTTAAATCGATAATAGTGTCATGAAGTTGTATAAGTACAACAAGTTCATTTAAGACATTTCATTATGTGTAAACACTTTTATTCAAAAGATAGAGTTTTATGTTGCAAGATCATGTTGCTTTCTCTGAGTTATATATTTTCAGTTGATGTCTTCCTCTGGATCCACTTACGTAGTCAACCATTACTGGTGTGGCATGGACATTAAGTGCACCTACATACTTGCTGGAAGTTTTGGATTACAACTAGTTGATGTGTTTAAATGTTGTAGTGTTTAATTATCGGCGGGTAGCCCAATTGTTAAACACCATGCTTGGGGCTTGTTTTTCAATCCATGCCACGCCCAATATGCCGTCCCAAAGAAAGGTGGAGGATATATAGGAATCCGGAAACCCTGTTATACTCTTATTATTGAATAAACGTGCTTAGAGAATAGACTTCGATGCACGGGAGCGCCCGGTCTACGTCCCCATTCAACGGACGAGGCTAGGGGAAGTGTCTTGCATTAGGACACAACGACGCTCGAAACTGTAATCTCTGGATTCACGTTCGAACACGGCCCCTTAAGGGAAGTATACTTTTTTTCTCTAAACATTATTATTTCTTTCTAGGAGTTGGTTAAAGTATCGCTGTTGACCATTTGCTTCCCAAGCCATATGGTTTTGTAACTATAAAACAGTTAGTTTATATATTAATACTACTACTACTACTAATAATAATAGACTTTATTTACAGAGGGTAATACACATTTAGTTTCAAAACTTATCTTCCATGTGGCCCTCCTTAATTTACATACTGAGGGGTTTCAGATCTGTATACTTTAAACATAAACTTTGCTTTTCGCAGATATAATCGGCCAAATACTGTTAATATTTTTAATCCTTGCATGCTTTCTACTGCATCCTCAACATTATAGTCCAATATTATCTTACATGCGCGTTTTTGAAGACGGCAAATTCTATCTAGGTGCATTTGTGTGATGCACCTCCCTATACTACAATACTCTATATGGGGTTGAATGTAAGTTTTATACAATTGAGTTCTATGCTCAATAGAAAGATATTTATTTATACGCGACAATAGCCATAAGTTGGATGCCATTTGTTTTGCAAATTGTATCTGTATGAGAAGTCCATGTCAAGTTATTGTCTTTAAAAACACCAAGTTTTTTGTCTTTAGCTATTGAATTCAGACTATCCTTGTTTAAATTTAAATATAAGTTGTCATACAAGCTCACTTTTGGTGAGTAGTTATAAGCATTACTTTTGTCTTTGAAGTATTTATTAGCATACCATTGCATTTGCACCAATTTGTTAAATTGTCTAATGCTATTTTAAGTTACTCACAATTGTAGAGCGTGAAACTCCAATATCAAAAAGCATCTGCATACAGATCATACAGTATTTATTTGATCAGTATAAAGCGGTAGATTAATTATGAACAATAAAAATAGTAGAGGGCCCAAGATTGAGCCTTGTGGAACTCCATTTGTAATAATTTCATCTTCAGACATAGTATTGTTGAACGATACTTTATTTTCTAAATTAAATGTCAAAATCTGCTTATTACAGCGTTCATGCATTGCGTTTCGAGAATCTGCAAGGGGATGTATTTTTTTTATTTTATAAAAAGTCAATAAAATAGAAGGTTTATTAAAGTTTCTCCGTGCTACTAATCAGTAGTGTTATGGTTTCCTGGTACTTTGGGATAACAGAGCCCAATATACGTAATAAACCGATTATCGGTGAAACTCTCATGAATATGAACTTAAACTCCCAGCGGTCTTTTTTGCCACTGACCGTTCCAATGCGGTAGTCCTATTGTCAACATTTTTGTGTTTGGGATGTCATATTGCCTTTTATTCATCTTTGTAATTCTTGTTTGTTTCTATGCGTGTTCTGGTTGACTGTCGTCCTTGAATGCTGCTTTTCCGTTTCGACCTATATATGTCTACTTTTATTCTCTTGGTTGTGCTTTCAAAGGATCTCCATTTTCACTATTTATTACCATGTCATACGTAAACCTTCGCCTCTCACCGCGGGTTTAAATCACACTGGGAGCTCGGATTGTAAGTGAGGAAGTGTCGATTCTTACGGATGGCGGGAAGTGTACAGTACTGGTTCTACACAGGAAAAGTTGGTGGTCTGCTTCCACCACAAACAATCGACCGTCATATATAACCTTGCATGTTTTTAGAAATATCTTTTTAAACCAGTTTTGCTCTACAGTCAGTCATTACGCTTCACTTTTCACTTGTGCGATGACTGGACAACCTCTTGGGACTCTATGAATGTACCTACTGAAACTCCAACTAAGGGAGTTGGGTGCATGAGCTTTCGTCTCTCGGGTTTTCTGGTCGTACCCTAGATTGGTTTTCTCTTTAGCTGCAACTACTATGGTTGTTCAGTACGATTCTGGATACATCCTGAGATGTTTATTATTTTGTATGTTTTCTTTAGTTAGTTTCTCTGGATATGGACTTTATTGGTAGAGAATTCCTTTTGATGTGATGTAGTTTTGTTTACACTGTCTTGTCTATTTGGGCGCTGAAGACAGGATAATAGTGAGGATTGTGCGCATATAAAATCGATTCAAGCTAACCAGTAGGCCTTATTGCCTACTGACCGTTCCAAATCGGTAACCCTGTCTTCACCACCCTTTCTGTTGTTTTTTGTCTATTTCATTGTATTATCAAGTCCTTGTTTGCAATACAGTACAGTGCGGATCTACGATGCCATTGCGTTCGGACGCTGTGGTTTCTATAGGACCCTATATCTCATTTTTGGTACGATAATAGGCTTACATCTTTAAGTGTCACACAATTAATATGTACTGTAATCATTTCCTGTGGCTGTTATCGTCGCTTTATGTATGCGATTTATTCAACTTTTGATAATATGTGATAATACGCTACTACGGTGACACTTACGATAAACCGTAATATAAAGATATGAATTTGATACTGATATTGAACCATTATAACTGCAATTTGAGTGAGTAATTTTAAAGAGACACATGGCAATCTTGAAGTCTTTATCAAGCATTAAAATAAGTCTCTCGATTTATTATTGCAGTATCATTTTGACTTTATATTCTGCTTGCATATACTAGTATTTAACACAAGTTTAAGTTTTCAACTTTTCTTCGTTATTCTACCATAGGTTTGAATACATTTTTGATGAAACGTAATCAACAGTTAGTAATGTCCAAAAACAAGTTGCTTTATTCTTTTAATTAATATAATTTTTGAGATTGAACAAATGCAATTTATGTAGAAAAACTAAGAGGACGCCGCGAATTTTCAAAAAAATCGTCCCTTTCAAGTTAAATATCCCAAATAAACTCACATGCAACCATTTCCTAAACGTTTTTCATACACAAGGACATGTGCGATCCAGTATATTATACAAAAACAAAACAACAACAGAGTAGCATACCGTAGCATACCAGTCTCCCCTGACTGGTCTATCAGAGTAGCATACAAATTCTCCCCTGACTGATCTATCAGAGTAGCATACCAGTCTCCACTGACTGATCTATCAGAGTAGCATATCAGTCTCCCCTGACTGATCTATCAGAGTAGCATATCAGTCTCCCCTGACTGATCTATCGAGTAGCATATCAGTCTCCCTTGACTGATCTATCAGAGTAGCATACCAGTCTCCCTGACTGATCTATGCTGATCTATGCTGATCCATGCTTATAAATAATAGCTTGTGTATCGTTAATCTATTGTTTGGGCGCATGTTTCAGTCAAGTATTTTCAGTATTTACTGGAACATTTTCATCAATACTTACATAAAATATATAGCATTGAAACTGGACTGTTTAGTGGTAAATAAAATACCTTAATTTTGAAAAGAAATCGTTTAGGAATACATATACTACAGTCAAAGTAATTATTTGAAAGGTCTTTTCGCATGACTCAATGTTGCATCTAATTACAAAAACGTTATGTTTGGATAGAATCTAAATTCTATTGTTTGATGGAGAATACTTTTGTATTGCAACTGCACTATAAAAAACACTTCTGCATGGGCAATTTGTATTTCCCAACCGTGCTATACATGTCTGGTTCGGTTATTCATAACATATGCATTTCCTATTTAAACTGTGTGTAACACATCAATACAACCGTTGGCAGAAACAAACGTCACATACAGTAGTGCTCATGCTACAAGGAAGTTGTTATGAACCGGTTACACTAGTCCTAAACAACCATGCACACCTACTCTTATCAACTGTAGCTTTGCTTGCGATTGTGTGTATGGTGATGAGGGATGTGGGGAGGGAAGGGGGAGGGGGAGTTGGGGCGGGGGCGAGGTGTTGCGGAATTGGGTAGTGGAATGGGTTTGTCGAAAAGGTAAACAGGCATGACGACAACCTCGATACCCATACCAAACCGGATACATGAACATTGTTCAAATCAATCGATAACCTGATGCAGAATGTTGAGTCCTGCGTTCCACTAACATTGATTTCACAGCGGTAGCATTTATTGAAAACATTGTTGAAAAAAAAATGTAATGGAATTTTCAAAAAAACACACACAATATATGTATACTTGTTCGGACCTGTTTAATATTTAAACCAGTGGAGCACTGAAATTGGTTTGCATGTCTATTAATCTTTGGTATACATATATGCATTGTACAGCAACGAAACCTTATCATCGGCGGTATTCACAGATGTACTAGGTCATTATCTATGCCTAAATGTCCTCGTTGGAACTGATAAGCAACGTGTTTCTCATAGCTACAGGAACATCAGGTTTCTTAAAAGTTTAAAACAAACAATGTTTAAATCAAGTAGATCAGGACTGGCTGCTGTTAGGAATGGTTTATTTGGAACGTTCGCGATTGTCGAGAATATCGGTTGCAGAATTATAACATCATCAAATACACAGGTATGCCAAAAATGATACGTAAGGTTCAAAGTGAAATGTTAAGGACACTGCGACTGCGGATTTGAGCTATTCTAAACCATTGACGAGGGTATGTCAATGTAAACACGTGTTTCACATCATATTTTGTTGATTATTTACAGCACATATACGTCATCACGGATGGGAAATCATAACATATCGGGTATGTAAAGATTCGCTCCAGAACCCACATCCAGGCACGCTTCAGTCGTCAAGACTCCTCGTGGTGAGCAAAACAAGAACAGCTAATGTTTACTCACCTCAAGCTGTCATTGTTTGCGGATTTTGGCAACGGAAGCGTACCTGGATGTGGCTACAGAAGTGGTTAGGAGATTCCAGTCGTCATTAAGATCTTGTCAACTTTTCAGTGTGGACGCAGAAACTTACATATACAGAAAGACAGATGCCGGAAAGACAAATATTCTGTAGGCATCATTGGCTGTGGACGCATCGCAGGTAACGTGGATATATCATTATTTGATGAAAAAAAAAATGATTCAATTTAACCAATCATGTATGCATGGCTTGTCCGTTAATTTATCATCTGTGTTATTTTTGAGTTATCCTTTATAAATATATTTAACCATTTTGTAAATATAATGCGCAATTATTAAACTACGTATTTTGATTGGATAATCTTTTCATTTCTGCAAGGTAATCAGATCTAATGTCTTTGTTCTATACAAAAACTACATATGCATTGTGATGTCAGTACACGTTTTGTTAAAACTTTGCAAATGCATCCACATTTACGCTTCTGAAGTCAAAGATTATTTAGTGTATCCATCCTTTCATGATTCCATCCTGTTTATTGTCCAGGAGTGCATTTGAAGAACGTTCTACGTAACAGAAGACTAGATCTTAAATGGATTGTGGAAAACAACCCGGAGAGGGTAAAAGAAATCAAAACAGAATTTTATCTAGACAAAAGTTTACCATTCTTCACGTCAGAGGACATAAATCGCCTTATTGCAGATCAAAGGTAAATAAATACACTTCTCCTATTTTCTTTATTAAGTGTGTTTATTTTATTGTTTATCGACATCATGGATATCATATATATATACATGGATAAAATTGTAATTTAACTCATTCATTGCAAAAGTTCAGGTGTCGTCTTCTAAAATTTGTTTCAATAATATATAATATGTTGTATATAAAGTGTTATGGAAAACATTCTTAATGAGTGGGGAACAGTGTAAACTCTGATCAGCCTGCACATAATGTGCATGTTGATCTGGCCTACACTGGTCGTAGATCAATGTTTTCTACTGTGGCAGCGAAATTATTAAAAAAAACATGGTTTAGATCGACAGACCAAACTAGTTAGTTATATTTATTTACTTAGAGTTTGAAGTTCAACCCGTTTATGTTTGTGATGTCTCACATATTTTCTTTTTAATATAGTTTTCTTTATAATTGACTTAAATGCGTGATTTAGCTGGCTGCGTTCTTTGGATTGTTAAACATCATGTACAACTCTATGATAATGTTTAAATTATATTTAAAGATACTCGGTACCGTTAATAGTTTAAACGCGTGTTCATGTTCTCCTTTGTCAGTTTGGACGCCGCCATTGTTCTGTCTCCTACAAACACCCATACAGAATACATATGCGCTAGTCTTAACGCAGGTATGTACAGATTGCCAATCTCAAATTATTAAACTAGCACGGTGCAAACAAGGAAAAATAAGAATGAAATCAGTTTTTATAAAAAATAATTCGTCAGATATTCGTCATAACTCTTAAAATGCACTGAGGTATGAGTCACTTTATAATTAATTTTAATAATCAGTTTTCATAGAAAAATATGACCGGCAGGACATTTAATACCATTTTCAAAACATGTGTGGCAAAAACTGTTTCTCCCAAATGTTACATTCGGTAGGGAATTGTATTACAACAAATTCTCCATATGCTTATTTTTGCCTTTTCATTATTTTAATTGTTCAACAATTTCTGCCTTTACAGAATCAGGAGAGTTTATGATTCTTTTCTTCCGAAGAAAACTTTTAAAACAGGATTTTCTTTTATAATCAGTATTCCATCGGTCGAACTGTTCATGCTTGTTCATGCTACAGATTAAAAAGACATTTGAAGACCATCCACTTGTGTTCTTAGTATAACACTATCTAATAAGACTCCGGTATACATATCGTTTCATTTGATATTAAAACTGAATATAACCTCTCCAAGGCGATAGCCCTATTGTCAACAATTCTATTTTGTGATGTTACATACGTTGGCGGTTATCCTTGTTATTTATTTCGATTCGTGTGTCTGGTTGACTGTGGTCCTTGAATGCTGCATTTCTTGTCCGACTTTTATATATCCACTCTTACAATTGCTAATAGATTCTTCATTCTCATCATTTTTCGATAACGCGAGTGCTTTTCGCAGGTCATTGTATGATGCGAGACGGAGTGCAGTGTGAAGTATCGGTTTGCATGGTATTATGTTACATGCATGTTACCTTTTCTGTTCAAGGGAAGTCAGTTTTTAGTGAGAAACCAGCTGGCGAATCGGTCACTGATATTAAGCTATGTTACGAAACAGCGGAAAAAAATGGTCTTCCATTTCTAACCGGTTACAACAGGTAAGTTATAATGATCTACCATTTATAACGGGTTATATAAGGTTAGTTATTGACATGTTAGTAACATATCTGGTTACATCATGCTAGTTACAATTGTCCACCATTTATAATAGTTCTTGAGCTGGCTGTAGACCCCCCTCCCCCCCCAGGGGGAATTTTGTAGGGTATGATTTTCTGAAAGAACATACATTAAGCTTCAAAATGAGACATGTGTGCCATCTGAGCGTTGGGGCTTTAGTGAGTTTTGGGGGAAAACGTTGCTTTTTTAGACGAAAATCGCCAAAATCTGGAATTATTTTTTAGAAAAAGAATGAAATATGTTAGAACCAATTTGAATGGATGGAATCTTTCTCGGAACGCATCTCTACATGTCCCACTATATAAATTATGGATCCGATACTTAAATATTGAGATTTTGGGTAAAAATGTTAAAAAATTGAATAAAATCGCTGATTTCTGTAATACATTGGGGGTATTTAATTAAAAATTAGAAATATATCTAATACAATAGAAAAAAGAAATATTGTAACCTTTTTGGGCAGGGCAAGGTCTAGTGATTAAAAAGAAAAAAGTTCCAAACCACATGATGTTTGGAAATGCCTTAATTTTGGGGCGAAAAATGTGTATTTTTGTCAAAAATCGCCGGAATCTGGAATTCTTTTTTAAAATTAGTTTCAACATAAACTGATCAAATTGAAGCAATAAAATGTTGTACAGCACATATATTCAAGTTTTTCCTGGCATCATAAATAACATATGTGCTCAAATATTGGCATTTTAGGGCAAAATGTTGGAAAAAATGACAAAACTCACTGATTTCTGTAATCCATTTTGGGTATGGGTTAAAATTTAGAAAAAAATATTTAATACAATAGAATAAAGACATATTGTAACATTTTGGATAGACAGAGGTCCAATAATTAAGTAGAAAAAAGTCATGAACCATATGATGTTTAAAATATTGCCTTAATTTTCAGGCGAAAAATGTGTATTTCCGTAAAAAATCAACGGAATCTGGAATTATCTTTTGAAAATAGTTTGAACATAAACTTATCAAATTGAAGCAATAAAATGTTGCACACTATACATATCCAAGTCATTTATTGTATCAGATATAATATATATGCTCAAGTATTTATATTTTAGGGCAAAATGTTGAAAAAAATGACTAAAATCGCCGATTTCTGTAATGCATTGAGGTATTGGGAACAAAAGTGCATAGAAATAACGGAAAAAAAAATATTGTAACATTTTTGCAGTCCAATGTGCAATAATATACCAGAAAACCCATCAGAAGATGGTAAATGCTGCTTTATTTTGTTGGAGGAAAATGTGTTTTTAATAAAACATAAACGAAATCTGGATTGTTTTCTTCAAAAAGTAATTTCAACATACATGTTACAACGACATATCGCCAGATGAGAGAATAAAGTGCCGTCTTTCTTCTATGGAACATTCCTATTCTCACCTGGCGATATTGCCATTGACCCATCATATGTTTCCAAGGAGTGCATGGCAGGCTGACATTTTATTTGCTCAAACAAGCCTGCTCTAGCTGATACCTTATGAGAATTTGTTAAAAAAATGGCATGACAGAACCTCCCGAACAATACAACACATCATTTACTAGTTGTTGAGCTGGCTGTAGACACCCCCCTTCTCCCGAACTCAGGTAGCCCTCCCCTTATACGGTCTAGCGACCGAGTGCCACGCCGTTGAGTCACAAAACCTGTGGGTCGGCCCAGCGGCCGTCGGCACTGGGTAGCTCAAGGCTATTTCTCTCTATATAACTATACTGTATATAGCTCTAGGTGCCATGTTCGAGACCCGAACTCGGGAAGCCATCCCACTGAAACGACCTAGGGATTGAGTGCCACGCATAGCGAGGACCGTTGCCGACGGCTGACCACCGTTCCCGTTGGGTCACAATACCTGTGGGTAGGCCCAGCGGCCGTCGGCTGCGGGTCGTTCAAAGCTATGTACTATATAGCTCTATGTGGCATGTTTGAGACCCGAACTCAGGCAGCCTTCCCCCTGATACGACCTAGGGACCGAGTGCCACGCGTAGCGAGGACCGTTGCCGACGGCTGGCCTCTGGTCCCGTTGTGTCACAAAATATGTGGGTCGGCCGAGCGGCTATCGGCCGAAGGTCGTTAAACGCTATTCCGTCTATTTAACTGTATATAACTCTATGTTACATGTTCAAGACTCGAACTCGGGTAGCCCACACCTTGATAAGGTCTAGGGACCATGTACCACGCATAGCGGGGACCTTTGCCGACGGCTGGCCACCGGTCCCGTTGTGTCACAAAATATGTGGATCGGTCCAGCGGCCATTGGCCGATGGTCGCTCAACGCTATTTCTCTCTATACATATATAACTATACTGTATAAAGCTCTAGGTGAGTTACGAGGTTCGAGACCCGAACTCGGGTAGCCTCCCCACTCATACAGCCTAGCGATTGAATGCCACGCGTTGCCGGGACCTTTGTCAACGGCTGCCCACTAGTCCCGTTGCGTTGTGTCACCCAATCTGTGTCGGCCCAGCGGCCGTCGGCCGAAGGTTGTTCAACGCCATGTCCTTCTATATAACTGTATATAGCTCTATGTGCCATGTTCGAGACTCGAACTCGGGTAGCCCTCACCCTGATAAGGCCTAAACACCATGTACCAAGCATAGCGGGGACCTTTGCCGACGGCTGGCCACCAGTCCCGTTGTGTCATAAAATATGTGGATCGGTCCAGCGGCCATCAGCCGATGGTCACTCAACGCTATTTCCCTCTATACATACATAACTATACTGTATAAAGCTCTAGGTAAGTTACGAGGTTCGAGACCCGAACTCGGGTAGCATCCCCACTGATACAGCCTAGCGATTGAATGCCACTCGTTGCCGGGACCTTTGCCGACGGCTGCCCACTAGTCCCGTTGTGTCACCCAATCTGTGTCGGCCCAGCGGCCATCGGCCGAAGGTTGTTCAACACTATATCCTTCTATATAACTGTATATAGCTCTATGTGCCATGTTCGAGACTCGAACTCGGGTAGCCTTTCTCTTAATATGGACTAGCGACCGAGTGCCACATGTACTGGGGACCTTTGCCAACAGCTGGCCACCGGTCCCGTTGTGTCGCAAAATCTGTGAGTCGGCCCAGTGGCCGTACGCAGAGAGTCGCTCAACACTATTTCTCTATTTATAACGTATACTGTATATAGCTCTATGTATCATGTTCGAAATACCGGTAACGTGATAAAGTCCAAGTCGCAAGTTGGTACACGTACATGTTCCAAAATGCTCTACACATAATGGGCTTTCAGAAAAATAGGGTGTACTAAATTCCCCTTGGGGTGAGGGTTACTCCTACTAGCTTACAGTCTATTTTCTATTGTACCAGTATTATATATTTTTCTAGATTTTAACCCCATACCCGCAATGGATTGCAGAAATAGTGATTTTGGTCCTTTTTTCCAACATATTTCAGCAGATATGTTATATATGATGCAAGAAAACACTTGAATATGTATGCTGTGCAACATTATATAACTTCAATTTGATAAGTTTATGTTAAAACTATTTTCAAAAATAATTCCAGATTCCGTCGATTTTTGACAAAAATACACATTTTTCGCCTAAAAATTAAGGCATTTTCAAGCATCATACGGTTCGGGAATTTTTTTACTTAATTATTGGACCTTTGTCTATCCAAAAATGTTACAATGTGTCCTTATTCAGTTGTATTAAATTTGTTTCTATATTTTAACCCAATAACCGAATGGATTACAGAAATCGGTGATTTTTGTCATTTTTTCCAACATTTTGCCCTAAAATGCCAATATTTGAGTACATATGTTATATAATGTGTCAGGAAAAACTTGAATATGTATGCTGTGCAACATTCTATTGCTTCAGTTTGATAAGTTTATGTTCAAACTAATTTCAAAAAATAATTCCAGATTCCGGCGATTTTTGACAAAAATACACATTTTTCGCCCCAAAATTAAGGCATTTCCAAACATCATGTGGTTTAAGACTTTTTTCTACTGAATCACTGGACCTTACCCTGCCCAAAAAGGTTACAATATTTCTTTTTTCTATTGTATTAGATATTTTTCTATTTTTTAGTTAAATATCCCCAATGTATTACAGAAATCAGCGATTTTATTCATTTTTTTAACATTTTTACCCAAAATCTCAATATTTAAGCATCAGATCCACAAATTATATGGTGGGACACGTAGAGATGCGTTCCGAGAAAGATTCCATCAATTCAAATTGGTTCTAATATATTCCATTCTTTTTCTAAAAAATAATTCCAGATTTCAGCGATTTTTGTCTAAAAACGCAACGTTTTCCCCCAAAACTCACTAAAGCCCCAACGCTCAGACGGCACACATGTCTCATTTTGAAACTTACTGTATGTTCTTTCAGAAAATCATACCCTACAAAATTCCCCCTGGGGGGGGGGGGGGGGGGGGGGGGGGAGGGTTTCTCCTACTAGCTCACAGCCTATAACGGGCTACACCAGGTTAGTTACAATACGGTAGGCTAGCATTTATAACCGGTTACACCAGGTATTTTTCAATGGTTCATCCGGTTAGTAAAATTGGACTATAATTTACCATATACATTTGTGTCATACATATTGATGCCCGAACTTTCGCAAAAGCAAACTACAGCAGCAAATGTTAAAAGACACCACGCCTTTTGCATTTCAGACGCTTTGATACAGCATTCATAGATGTCAGAAATGCAGTCTTGAACGGAACCATTGGGAAGGTGCAGGCTATTAAAACCACAACTAGGGATTCACCTAAACCGTCTTATGCTTTTATGAAAGCAGCTGGTAAATAATTACGTAAAGTGCAATACATGGCATCGTATTTGATTTTGTTTTAATTCTGAATATTCAATACCATAACATAATGCATAATCTTGCATAAACAATAACAAAACATAAAGCTGCATAAAAATCACACTGTGTCTGTAAGATATTATAAATAAATAGGATAATTTAAACAAAACGTTTTTATTTTGAATTGTACTTTTACATGAGAGAGATTAAATTTATATTATAGCTATAGATCAGGGGCGTAGCTAGACCTTTTTGGATGTGCAGGCCAGACTATTTCTAGTGGGGTCCGAGCATGCTTCCCCGGAAAATTTTAAAAACGTAGGACGTCTCTGGTGCGTGTTGGCGTATATTTAGATATATATTTAAGCAAAATCACACTTCAAAGTTCATACACAATTATTTCATTGTTATATTTTTCAACCAGCATGCATGTGAAAATTATGTGCAGGCCCAGGCCTTTTGGCCTAATAGCTAGCTACGCTACTGTAGATACCACATGCTCTGGTCTATCTCTATTGTCAAGACTTTTATGTTTGTGGTGTCCATATTTTGCTTTTATTTTCTCTTGTAATTGTTTGTTTTGTGTGCTGCTTTCGTTTCCTGTGTTATGTGAATGCTAGATTTACTTTTCGACTTTTATACTTACATTTTTCCTACCGCAGACAGTACCGGATGTAACATTCTTGCTGATCTGGGCGTCCACGATATTGATATGATAGTCTGGCTCACAGGCGCAAAGAAACCGGAATCCATCTATATAAACTGCCATATCCATGAAGACGAATTGAAAGAATGCGGGGAACCAGACGCAATGGCAGGACTTATAAAGTACCCGGATGGTACTCTTATAACTATGGACGTGTTCCGGGAGAGTGTTTATGGTTACGATATACGTCTAGAAGTAAGTCAGTACGAACAATGTACAGATGTTCTTTGATGTTGAAAACTGTAAAAGAATGTGTCATGGTGACGTCTACCGAGAAGTTTTGATGAAGGTACTTGCTTGTAAACAATATTTGTGGATACCTTCAGAAACTTTAAATATTTTTACTAAATGCTATTTACAATGATTGTAAATCCTATATAAATGACAGGCTCAGAAACTACATGTATGTGTATTATAACGGATTACAATATGAAGAAAAGCTTTACGCAGGCTATATTGCCGAGATTGTGAAACTCGCCTCTTTCGGGCGATATCTACAGCCGGTCATATACCACTATTGCATTTCCCATAGGCCACCATTATAGCCTTTTGGCCTACAAACCCTATTCCTATATCAGAACGGATGATAAAACCTATTTTTTTTAAAGAACTATCTTAGAGACACTCAAAAATGACCAGCAAATTGGGAATATTGTAATGCTTTCAGCCTCTAATATTGCACTGAGGGTGGGCACACCCAGAATGGCAGTAAAGAAATTTTACTTTTTGCAAATATACTCTCAGTACAATTGTACCCATACAAATGCACATTTCAGTCAAAATATCCTAAATGAACATGTTTTATGTTGGAAATATATTTTTTGGATGTTTTATGGGGATTTGTTATGATTTGGATAATTTAATCCAATCAGAATCTACCTTACAATCTGACTATATGCCCTAATAGACCCTATACTTTTTTTCAACCAATCAGAAGCCCCAAATCAATAGTGGTATGTGACCAGCCATGTGTTCTTCTGTATATATTCAGACAACAATGTCACTGAATACCAGCACTTAGTAGATAACCTTTGTATATAAGCCGGTCTCCTGAATATTTAAACTGCAGTGCACATTTTTCAAATTCCCAGAAGTCCTCTTTGGAGCTCTGTGTTCATTGCTCATGGTATAGGCATTTTAACCAGGCAAACTGTCACAATATCATATAATTGCTTATATTAAAACGAGCTTCACAAATTTAAAGTATCATTGCCGTGTATTAATATATCAAGGTTTTTGGTACTAATGGTATGGCGGTTGCAGAAAATCCGCGGGAAAGTTCCACGGTCATAGATGGGTCTTATGGCGGCAAGAGCAGACGACTATTCAATTCATTCCCTGAACGGTTTGAGGCGCCGTTTGAAGCTGAGATAGATCACTTTGTTGACTGTATGGATGGTGAGTTTTTGATAAAATAAAACAGAGTTTTGCAGTTTCAAAGCATTGTGTTCTTTCTTTGCAAAAGCTGGTCGGTAGGCTATCCGTGTGCTGTTATGACGGAACTGGTTTTTGTCTACACGAGTTTTGGTCAAGATAATCTGCACACACATCTCTTTGCCACATATAAATAAGTGATGTTATTGATTTAAATATACAGGGATCGTCAAGTTATACTGAAAGGAAAAAGAAACGCAACTCGGGAATTTCCGCTATATAAATATTTCCGTCTCTAACTAACTGCAAATTTTTGTTTTACAAAACATCTTGGGATTTCATTGGAAAATATATGGAATTAAGAGTGCAGTATATACAATATATAGCGGAAATTCCCCAGTCGCGTTTCTTTTTCCTTTCCGTATATATCGGGAATAACACGTACAACCGTATTAATACCAAACATGCACACCATGGGAATATCACGTACAACCATAGAAACAGAAAGTACACGTTACCGTGATAGAAATATCCTAAATGTGATTTAACAATGTATTTTCTATTACAGGAAGGACGACACCTCTCGTGACACAAGAGGAGAGCATCCGTGTTGCCGAGATCATCGCAAAAGGTGTCCAATCTTACAAGGAACGTAGAGTGGTTATGTTTTAATGAATCTTACAAGGAACGTAGAGTGGATGCTAAACAAGAGGATACAGTGTGTCTTGCAAAAATAATCGAGAAAGGTGTAACATCAGTAGAGCGCGGAGTTGTTATATTTAAATTGTAGAAAGATGACGTGGCATCCCTTGCATGTCTTTTGAATTATTTTAATTGCAATTAAAAGTTATATAGGACTAATTCACAAAAGAACGATACAGATAAAGACATTATTCAAACAACGAAATAGCACTTTGAACATGTTATACTTATATACATATATGCCTATATATTGTACTATATCTATATGCTAAATGTTATTTCTCGTGAAATACAATTTATTGAAGCACTAAGATGATTTTTCTATATACCAAGCAAGTACTGCCCGTTGTTGGTAACACTCTCTGTAACTTGATCAACACCAAGCAAGTACTGCCCGTTGTTGGTAACACTGTCTGTAACTTGATCAACACCAAGCAAGTACTGCCCGTTGTTGGTAACACTACCTGTAACTTGATCAACACCAAGCAAGTACTGCCCGTTGTTGGAAACACTACCTGTAACTTGATCAACACCAAGCAAGTACTGCCCGTTGTCGGTAACACGATCTATAACTTGATCAACACCAAGCAAATACTGCCCGTTGTTGGTAACACTACTTGTAACTTGATCAACACCAAGCAAGTACTGCCCGTTGTTTGGTAACACTATCTGTACCTTGATCAACACCAAGCAAGTACTGCCCGTTGTTGGTAACACTATATGTTACTTGATCAACACCAAGCAAGTACTGCCCGTTGTTGGTAACACGATCTATAACTTGATCAACACCAAGCAAATACTGCCCGTTGTTGGTAACACTACCTGTAACTTGATCAACACCAAGCAAGTACTGCCAGTTGTTAGTAACACTATCTGTAACTTGATCAACACCAAGCAAGTACTGCCCGTTGTTGGTAACACTATCTGTAACTTGATCAACACCAAGCAAGTACTGCCCGTTGTTGGTAACACGATCTGTAACTTGATCAACACCAAGCAAGTACTGCCCGTTGTTAGTAACACTATCTGTACCTTGATCAACACCAAGTAAGTACTGCCCGTTGTTGGTAACACTATATGTTACTTGATCAACACCAAGCAAGTACTGCCCGTTGTTGGTAACACGATCTATAACTTGATCAACACCAAGCAAATACTGCCCGTTGTTGGTAACACTACCTGTAACTTGATCAACACCAAGTAAGTACTGCCCGTTGTTAGTAACACTATCTGTAACTTGATCAACACCAAGCAAGTACTGCCCGTTGTTGGTAACACTATCTGTAACTTGATCAACACCAAGCAAGTACTGCCCGTTGTTGGTAACACGATCTGTAACTTGATCAACACCAAGCAAGTACTGCCCGTTGTTGGTAACACTATCTGTAACTTGATCAACACCAAGCAAGTACTGCCCGTTGTTGGTAACACTACCTGTAACTTGATCAACACCAAGCAAGTAGTGCCCGTTGTTGGTAACACTACCTGTAACTTGATCAACACCAAGCAAGGAGTGCCCGTTGTTGATAACACTATCTGTAACTTGATCAACACCAAGCAAGTACTGCCCGTTGTTTGGTAACACTATCTGTAACTTGATCAACACCAAGCAAGTACTGCCCGTTGTTGGTAACACTATCTGTAACTTGATCAACACCAAGCAAGTACTGCCCGTTGTTGGTAACACTATCTGTAACTTGATCAACACCAAGCAAGTACTGCCCGTTGTTGGTAACACTATCTGTAACTTGATCAACACCAAGTAAGTACTGCCCGTTGTTGGTAACACTATCTGTAACTTGGTCAACTGTTAATTTATTCAAGAATGAACATGTATATTGTATGTATTAACGTCACAACCGTTTTTAACATAACTATGATAATGCATTTATTAATTTCAAATATATTTTATATGGCACGCTTAACGGATCAGAAATGGAACGATAAGTGACATGAAGCGGTTTCATTTGACTTTGGAAGACTTGCATCCTTCTTAGTTGAGACTATGGAAGTCTAGGGCTAAACGTATGTCGCATTAAAAATGAACTTTGACTTGTATCACTATAAGTAGATATAAAATTCGAACAGAAAAAGTAACATTCAAGGACGACAGTCAACCACAAACACACACAGAAACAAATAACAAATTAAAAGATGAATAAAAGGTAAAATAAGACATCACAAACACAAAAGGGTTGACAATAGGGCTACCGCATTGGAAGGGTCAGTGTCCAAAAGAAGGGGGCCGCTGGGTTCTAGGGTGCATCAAACCTCACTCTTACCCCATTGTCATCCCAATAAACGGGAAAGTGTAAATAAAGGCTATATTCTCTAACAAACAAGACAGCACTACTAGGCAATAGAAGTAAAACACATAAATTATCACGTAAATATAATATAAAAAACTAAAGCCTAGAAAGCCACAAAGTAAGTACTCAGTGAAGAGAAACAAGAGAATAAACCGCTAAGGGTACGACAAGACAAGATTAAAGACAAACACCAAACGCTACCGTCCTAAAGGATTTAGGTAGATGTTATCATAGGGTCCACAATCTGTCCGGTCATCGCACAATCAAGGAGGAAAGTATAGTGGCGAACTGCAAACTGCAAAACACCATAGACTAGCAAACTATCGTAAACTATTCAGCCAACTAAGGTGTTTTAGTGTAGCATTCTTCATCTAACCACTCCTGTGGAATATGTGTACATAGTTTTGTGTTATGTATACGGGGTACGGTGCACTTTAATTGGGACGAATTGGTTGAACATAATGTATGTTCTATTATACTTTATGGTAATTTTCCATTTGTAAGTAAACTGTGTTGCTATGTCACTATTAACGTGCCAGCGTATTGACCAATCGAATGCGGTGTGCTGACACACCCGTTATCTACCTATCTGTATTCACAAAGACGTCATTTTCTTACGGAGGAGGAATTTGTTAACGGGTACGTGTTTGTGAAAATATTATATATTCTTGTCAATGAAACGAATATGTTATGCATGGCAACATTTCTTGTGTCTAATGTCATAAATCGTCGATACTTATTGTAATACATCTGTCAGCGTGCTCTTGTATGGACTGTAAACAGTTCATATAATATAGTTAATTCCAAATGATTATTTGTGTGTAAGGTCAATGGACATCTAGATAGTCTCAGTTTCCTTCTGCATACATCATCATGTTAGCTAGGTGTCAGTTCAGAATCTACTTGATTCATCGCCTTATTTTAAAACTAAGGTTACAATGCATATTTTATGACAGTTTAGTTAATTTGTTATTAAAAGCTATTGTTATATTCGGTTTCATTTAAAAGTACATTTAATTTATTTGCTTGTCTGAGGTGGAGGCGAGGTTCATGTCATCCAAGCCAAATACGCCTCGTTATGACGACCGTTACGAGGCGGTAACTCACGCAGCTATGATTCATATTTGTTTGTTTTGTTTGTATGGTGTTTTACGTCATTTTCAACACATGTAAGGTTATATATGACGGTCGATTTTTTGTGGTGGAGGCATACCACCCACTTTTCGTGGGTAGAACCAGTACTGTACACCTCCCACCATATAAAGACGCTTGTACCCGCCAACATGTGTATCACAGTGAAATGATGTACTTGTCAAATAAATTCGTAATCGTAATCGTCATGAGGAAGATATTATTAATTGGCAATTTCTCATGTATGTTTACGTTGTGTTGCTGGTTTGTCTAGAAGTATTCTTGAGAGTACCTGTATTGCACTTGCATTTATAGAAGTTAATGAATAGAGAGAACGGTATACTAACAGATAAAAAAGAACATATAACTCTGACTAGAATATCTTTGAACACAGTAATCGTATTAACTCCCTTTTAATTAAGTTTGCGCACAATTATGCTTTTACATAAACCATAGTCATACGATTAAATATTGACCGACGATGAAACAAAAGATTATTTAAATAATGCAGTATTTATTTTTTACGTTTTAATAATAAATTCCCATTTATTTTGGATATTTATAGGGTATTCCCCTAAAAAGACCAATCGACATACTCTGTAAAAGGAAGTGTAAACAGCTTGATCTTGTTTCAGCGCTATTATTGGGATTCGTTGTACATATAAATAGATCAGCCGGGTAAAGGTAATATGTCGTAGTCAGTACACTTTTAACGACTATCCGAAATTTGAAATTTAACAGACGCTAGTTTAAACAAGCTAATTTATTAAATATTAAATAACAGAGATTATTTCTCTTACAAAAGGAATATCAGTAAACCACATTTCACGGTTGAAAACATATTAAACTTAATACTGCTTTAGTGAACCGTGTTGCATAACATCAATATGAATATAAATAACCCGCACATGTGTATTCCCGAGGAAAAACATATATATATTGACCCTATTTTTCTCATACCGGTTCTTACATATATTTCAAACCTGAAGATCGAACAAAGTTATTCAGATAATTGTACTGAGTGGGTTATAAAGGAAGACCAAGAGAGGACACTCGATATATCATTTGTTTTATTTGCTTTGACGAGTAAAAAAACATAAAAAGCGGCCTATCATACCGCCGTCTGTGCCCAGGCATACATACTATGTATAATTCCATTTCAACATCTCCACATACCTTGCACATACTAAATTACTACGGACGAAAATGGATGCGACACAAATTGACGACATACAACGTAATGAAGATGATGAGGATCTTAGAATTCTAAGAACACTGCCTTATGTATCTATTGTATGGAAAATTATTGTTCAACCGTGCTTTACAACTTAATACAACAGGAAGAGTAGCATTCACAGAATACAGTCACTCCAACAAGTATTACAACGAAAAGGTGATTCAAAAATCACATCACAAACACAGTTCAGTAAAACCGGTTTTCGCCTTTACGGCTTCATCAGAGAGTTTTAAACATAAAACATTAAACATAAAACATAAACGTAAAGCAATACACTTGTGGAAAAATATACAAAATCAAAAACAACAACAACAACAACAACAAAAAAAAAACACACCCCACACACTAACATATTAGTGTACCTTTAAGGGCGCCCATCAAACGAATCTGTATAGCCTTTTTCTCGCTAAAACGTAAAGCACTGTTGAACAATAATTTCCCATACCATATTGACTCTGTATCTATTGTTCATGCACCCTTTCGGGGTCCAGTGTTTTGAAAGATGTTTTTGGTTCGATGTATGCATTATGTTAAGACACGATACAGAGTTTGCAGAATAACACCTTTTAAGACATGCAGAACATTGAACAATGCTTGTAACAGTTTAGTTTTTGTAACCCTTTTAACAATATGGATATGAGTCATGCACTGTCTGCACAGTCTTATAAACACATTTTGACTAGCGTTACATTTGTAAAAACCCTGAATGTACTTAATACAGAGCTAAACAATCCATATTCTGTATTTGTTGATTTGTACCATGGTGTAATAAAACAGGGCCAACTATAAATACATAAACCGTAATATTCACTTATTGCGCAGTATCTTATTTTTGCACACCTGCCAAAAATCCTTGTCGCCGAATGTATCGAGTGCAGGGATCATAAAGATTATCTATTGCGCAGTTCATAGTGTTGGTTCATATATTAGGTACAGTGACTCCGCTTATTTCATTTATATTATTCATGCAATGTTTTTATTGTGTTTTCAGTTGATTTATATCATTTTTCTTACTAAGATTACTGTTAAACTAAAATTGATTCCATATTTTTGTTTGTTTGTTGTGGTTGGCTGTTGTCCTGAATACTACTTTTCCTGTTCGATTTTTATATTTTCTTTTAGTTATTGTAGAAGGACATGGCTAAGTTGTGTTTTGTTTCAATTTGCCTTAAAACAGAGACATTGTTGCATCATAAGCAACAGAGTTAGGAATATATTGTATTTATATTATAATCATTACATTCTTTTTTTGTTATATTTATCAGTCAAATAAACAGGGGCGTCCGTGGCTGAGTGGTTAGAGTCTCTGACTTGCAATCATTTGCCCCTCACCGCTGTAGGTTCGATCCCTCAGGGGCCTAGGAATCTTTATGTGAGGAAGCTATCCAGCTGGCTTACGGAACGTCGGTGGTTCTACCCAGGTGCCCGCCCGTGCACGAAAATTGCCCGGAGGGGCACCTGGGGTCTTCCTCCACCAGTGGAAGCTGGAAAGTCGCCATATGACCTTAGCTGTTGGTGCGACTATAAAATCCAATTCAATTCAATTCAGTCACATAAACAGTGACTATTTATAGAAAACAAGTTATTTATAGACAAAACTGGTTTTCCTATTTTCTTTTTCTATAGACTTCAAACATGTTTTGGATTTCCTTCTAGTTTCCGTGTTTCGATTATATCATGAAGGGTTCTCACTGGACTAAATATATTTATATGATAACACGTGAGTATATGCACAGTTCTTTCTTGAAGTTTCAATACTTTAAAAGAAACACATTGGTATTTCGTGATAGTTTGTAATATTATAATGTACTCATGGAAACTGGGGGTTATACTGATTATTCATCTAACACCGTTTTACTATTTTTCACTATTTTATGACATGAACGGAATACGTCCTGATATTATAAATTTGAATTATTGATATCAATAAATGAATTATTGCTATTACAAAATCTCACTTTATGAAATTCACGTTCCCCCCTCTCTTTTTATTTGAGGTGGAATTTTATGGATTTAGATAACGCAATTAAACTATGGTTGTCTACTAAAATCATGTTATAATTTACATAAGGGTCAAAGGTCGAAGGTCATAAATAAATTCATAATTTGGAAATAGATGTGTCATTTCTAACTCTGGAACATAAAGAACTAATTTAATTAAATAATGGTACACTATGAATCTAGTTACGAAGGAGTGTTCGTATATTATTTTTTATTTTATTTTTTATAACTGATCCGTTTTAATATATCAGTTGTTACACAGTACAATACAACTGTGCATAACAAAACACACCGTTTATACATTGCATATATACAATACCATTCTCTCTCTCTCTCTCTCTCTCTCTCACTCTCTCTCTCTCTCTCTCTCTCTCTCTGCCTGCCTGCAGTATATAAATTCACAATGTCTCTTTTAATTTAGCTTTATACTGAACTACTGAACGAAATTATGAACAAATAATACTGGCACAAGGCCTATTACTGTCATAGAACTCTCTAGAAGTGTCTATACCAGAACTTTTCAAACAATAATGCAGCGTAACAATTGGTTTGTGACAAATGTGCTATCTCAGACCGAAATGACCATATTTGATAGGGATTACATTTTTGTAAATCAATTCCATTGTCTTTATATCAACAGTATACACGACTTCTGAACGCTGGGACAACAATATATACATAGTATATACTTCTCATTTTTAAAATAATTAAAAAAGTAAAAAAAAAGAAACAAATTGCAATTAATAAGACTAAAACGCTATACATATATAGTTTTTCACATATCAACATGATCGTTCAAATCAATACAAAATAATAATACAATCAAATATATCGTGGACCGATTAACATCAATTTCACATCTATTTTGTTTAAAGAGGATAAAATATGAAAACACATACTTGGCTCTGATGCATGTAATCCTTATTGCGTGTTCCTTTTGTAACATTTTTAATTCGCAGGTAAAATGTACGTTCGTACGTAAGTGCTGTGTGTGTACGTACGTGCGTGCGTTTTTTTTGTTTGTGTGTGGGATGGGGAGCTACTAGTCCTTTTTGTTACCAAGTGTATGGTATGGTCGAGGATTTAACCCATGACCGACCTCCCGTGTACGAGGCGAACTCTGAACTATCAGGACTACCGCGGTCTCTGTTTACTAAATGACTATACATATTATTTGAAACAAATCATTTCAGCCCTGCTACTTCATCATAGTGGCGTTGCTTAGTTTCAAGTCATACAGTCCAAAGAAATTACTATGTTTGCAAGGCACGAGATTGTTTGGATGCGAGGTTTTGACAAATATTCTGTCATTCTCTTCAAGATAAAACACTGCACCAAGAGGACTGGTTGTCTCGCTTATCGGTGATTGCATACCGCATATTGACTTCGAACTTTCTAGAAGCGTTGTTACAGTTCCTAGCTTGTTTGAACGCAGATAAACATAATGGCTCAAACCCTCACTGGAAGTAATGCTGGGAGTCGGTGTCGTGCCATTAAGTTTCCATTTCAACTGGGAGAAAACGTAGTAGTAACTAGTTTGTTTTATTAAAATCATTCCGTTTATGTATGTGCTTTCTCTCTTATTTTCCGGTAAAACTGTGTTTTCTGTCGTGTTCCAGTATACGATGCCGTCGGAAGCTACAAAAGTAATCATACATTAAAAGACATCTCTCATCGCAACTATGTTTGCTATTTATTTGAATAAACGTTCTCATGTCACACTTTAAAAAACACACATCCGTTTAAACTCCGATATACTTACCACGTTTCATATCTGTGAGTGAAATACCTGCCAGCTTGACCGATGATTTGGAGTCTTGTATATTTGTACAATTTTTATCACAGAACATTCCTGAATGTAAAACATAGCAATAAGTTGCATGGATACTTGATAATGTTTAACTGTATGTGCAAAGCTAGATTCGCGGAGTTGTTATACCAACTGTTCTGGTATATATAATTAGGAATGTAACCAATACCTATAATGCTTTAGATTTCCAGGACACTGGGTGTAATACGAGATCATCAGATAGTGGAAGGATTAAGTATATCTTTTGCACCATGTTGCAGTATATTTAAATGTTTGAATTATGTCTACATATATATCCCTCCTAGTCACAATGACGTAAATAAATACAACGTCAAGAATTGGGGAAACGGTTATATAATAGAGAAAGACGAATGTCATGACGGGGGCTCATTGGAATTAGAGCGGTTAGAGCAGTTGGAAAGGTTAAAGATGAACATATATATATATTAACCATCTATATCAGACGTAGGAGTTGCCATCTTATAAACGGTTGGTGGCACATATTACACAGGGATTTATGATCCTTTACCTTTAGAAATGATAAGAAATAAAATGAACAAAATGACTATGGTTATATCTTATACCTATAACACTTTGAAAATGTAGACTTACGACTTGCGGATTCGTCCCTATAGTTCTTCTCCGAGTGCTATTAAAAAAGAGTAATCAAAATATAAAAGCATTATATATAAACTTTCAAATGGCTTATTTTGTCTAGAACTTACGACTGCAAGCGTATGTATTGACTTTTTTGTTTCTGGTAAAGGTACTCTGTATAACTGCTCAGCACTGAAACAGCCGCTGGTTCAAATTTGATCGTAGTTGACCAGGACACTTCATTTTATTTTTCCTTTGACCAAGGACGGGTTCATTTTTTGACATAGGTTTGACATGTTCGTGCCATTTTATTTATTGATCTACCAACATTATTCAATGGTTGTGTAAAAATGTAGCATGTATGTTAAAATTGCTATTCTTTGTAAATGTGTTGATATTAAATCGAAATACATAGTATATCCGGATTTGATTTACATTGGCCTAACATCAGTCATTTACATGCTAAAGTCATCCCAGAGACATTGTTAATTACCCCCACTTGGATGGGGATGTTCCCCGAGCAACTTCTTATGGGGTATATGTGTCTCAACTTATTCGTTTTCCAAGAGCTTGTACTCGAGTTGAGGACTTTAATATTCGTAATCTTTGTATAACTAAAAAGCTACTCAGTCAGGGTTACAGCTACCATAAACTTCGTAAAACCTTTGCAACATTTTATTATCGTAACCCTGATCTTCGTTCCAAATATAAAAGTAATTTAAGGACTCTTCTGCGACAAGGACTATCACAACCTGACTTCTATGGTGATGTGATCTATAAACTTCGTAAGATTCTTGGTCATGATCACTTTTATACTATCTTTGTTAAACTTGTTAAAAAGTTTATCAAAAGAGGTTATGACCCTATCATTTTGCAACGTACTGCATGTTTGGTGGTGGACCCTTTTACAGTTCGCCACTATGCTTTCCTCTTTAATTGTACGATGACTGGACAGGCTGTGGACCCTATGATGACGCCTACCTAAAGCCCATTGGGACGGTGGCGTTTGATGTTTGTCTATGATCTTTCCTGCCGTGCCCTTAATAGTGTATTCTCTTGTTGCTCTGGCTTCTGCCAAGTCATTGAGTACCTTCACTGTGGCTTTCTAGGCTATTGGTTTTTTGTATTATATTTACACGAGCATATTTGTGTTTTACTTATATTGCCTATTGATGCTGCCTTGTTGGTTAGAGATTATATCATGGCGGGGATTTCTTTATTTACACTGTCCTGTTTTAATGGGATGACGGTAGGGTAAGTGTGAGGTTTGGTACATCCTAGACCGGTTTAAACCCTCAGTGGCCTTTGTTGCCACTGACCGTTCCAATGCGGTAGCCCTATTGTCAACCCTTTTGTGATGTCGCTTGCATTTTTTTATTACTTTTGCCTTCCCATTTGTCTGTTTGCGTGTTTGTTTTTGTTTTTTGTGTTTACTGTCGTCCTTGAATGCTGCTTTCCCTGTCCGATATTTTTTATCTGTCTTTACTTCATTTCTGCCTTAAGGATAGACGTTTGCATATGTTGAATATTACAACATTATTCAATATCTTTTCTCATGTCCACCCACCAACCTTATAGTTGCATTACAAGGAAAGCCTTTCTTTTAACGGAATCGTTATTACAACAAGTATACACATATATTAATTGGCGACGTTTGTGTTTGTGGTGTCACATGCCTTGAGCAGAACTCAATATTTAATTTAAATTTTAATTTCAATGTCAATAGTACGATAATTTGAGCCATCTCGAAGGTGGTATGCATATGGCGATGAACATGAAACCTTCAATGTAGCATTTTCATACAATTCCTAGTTTCTAACAAAATGCTTTGACCTAAACGAGAAAACAATGAGTGAAATAAACAAAACTACTGAATTTAGATGAGAGCAGAGGTTATGGAAAGTAAAAGTCAAAAGAATAAACGGAAACGCAAACAACATATCCTAAGGGTGATTAAACAATACTCAGAGCCTTTAAAGGCTGGAGTTGTGGAACCACATATTCTGTTTTATTTATTCTGTGTATTGGTTGATAAAATAGTCCATTTTTGACGTTGAACATTTTGTCATATTTATCAAGAACATATATTTTCTATTGGAGTATAAAGCTGATTGTTTATTATATTACGATATGTGCATGAATTCTGTCAGTTTGAAGCTACAATATGTTCACCGACACATTAACAATAAGAGTGTCAGTGTGGAGAGATGGCTAAGTTTAGAGAAAAGTCAAATTATAATATTTCTTTATCTTTAAAACAGTTATGGTATACACATTTAAATATGAATATGTACGTAATGTAGGTCTACACAAATCGCTTTTCTATACATTTGAAACACATTTCAGCTTGCACAATTAATGACCCCGATATTCTATTTAATACGTCAGTAGTGCATTTACATACCTTTTTAACCAGTTTGTCGATCACTTGACTGGCCTTACCACAACAGTTGGTAACATTTGTCTTTTCATCAACACTAGTAGAGAAATCCACCGTGGAATCTTTATCAGAGCCATAGCGGGATTGCAGCGTGTCACATGGTACACACACGATCTGTTCCATTGGCAACAAAGACTGGTTTCTTTTTTGATTCCACATGACAGTCAACGTAAGGAGGGTTATTAGTAATGCTACTGTTGACGCAGCTGAACAATACACTAGACGTTTCCATATTATGGTCAAGTTTGACTCTGTAACCTGATGTTGTCAACATAACAAGTTAAGCTACCATGTAATAAGTAGATAAGTTGATATACATTACATGCTGAGAAACATTTGTATAAACATAGGCCCATTACATTAGTTCCAATAACGACATGTTCATTTTCAAGCGATGAACATTTATTGATACTTTGATGACCAGCTGTTTCAATATCTATTGCTCATATTATTAAACAACTTATATTTTTTAAATAAATAGGTAGAGCATTAAGTAACCACAGTGTGCTTTTTTAGTCTTGAAGATGTCACCGATATCGACTCCAACAACTGCATGTCCATTTTCTTGTCGAGCTTTTGATTGACATTTTAGTGACAGTGCAATTCGGTATATTAATAGTATAATTATAGAAAGTAATAATTCTAACAGAAACAACTGTATTGACTTTTTCTCTAAAATATCCTGTAAAGTCCTGTGCAATGACCAATTTACAAAATTTTAAGGGAATATGTAAAATTCAGGTAATCCAAAACCATGATTACAATCTTTAATATCGACTTTATAGCGTGCTCTAGTAAAACAAAACACTTCATGAAGAGGAACGAATTGTTTTTAAAAACGTTTTAACAGAAAGCTGCATTGAGTTCGCCAAGTACAATATATTCAACCTCCATTTAATATTGCATTATGCATGTGGGCGTATTATTTTGTATGTATTCAATTCATTAGTCATATGAAACAATCGACATCAAAAACAATGTAAAACACTATATTATTTCCACCCATCATGTGTTATAGTGCCTATCCCACCAACAACAGTCAAATGTTATAATATATTTACACCGTTTCTTAACATACTGATGACGAGGTGTATATAATAACTTGCATATTTTGAGAATCAAAACTCTATATACATAATATGAACGACATTAACCATCCAGGCTAAACCCAAAACCTGAGCGTCAAATTAAGAGTTACCAACTCATATTCATTTTGAGCATATTTTAATCACGGGTTTTAAAGATACCTTGAATAAACCTATACTTTAAATCGGTACATATAAATTAGTGTATGACATGAACACCTGGACAGAGTTTTGATAATAGGATTTGGAGTTTAATTTTGCCGTTATGTGGCGGGTTAGTTTTTTTAAATTCGCAATCCTTTGATAAAGTTATCGGTTCCCACCGTACAGGCTTCCATAATCTGCATATGTTTATAAAAATTACAAAACGTATGCACATTTCAATTTGGTAGTTGTCCAAGTTTATTAATTAGCATTTGTTTTTGCATTAGGATGAAGATTGTGGAAACAAATAGCATAATATGTGAGAAATTCAAAATTGGCACATTGATTCATATACATATTAAGAAATAAAACTATTTTCATGTGAACAATTTAACTGCACCATATCATTTTATGGTTAAATACATATTCAGTAAATGACAATAAAGCGATGTGTTCCATCCTGATGTGGCGGGATATTAATACAGTGCTGTATACGGTGGTGCAGGCGTTTAGAGGATCAAACAACATGGGGCACATGATTGAGAAAGTTTGCTCAAACCCTTTAAGAGAAATAGCAAACAGAAATGACAAAATTTTAAAAGAATTCCGAACTATGAAAACATGGACACCTGCGTAAAAGTTAAAAACATCGCAAATTGGTTGGGATGTTTTAAAGGGACACACGACAATCTTGATTTAAAACAACAACAACAAGGCGTCTCGTTAGTTTTCCTATATAACTTGCACTTGTGCAATCATTGATAGTAAATACATGTATTAGGATAGTTCAAAGCAAATTGTTTTACATATTACTTACTATATTTTACATTGCACCCTTAATATATTTAAACATTTGGAAGAATAACGAAGACAACTGAAATCTCCATGTTTGTTATATGATTATTTGCAAGCAGATTTAAAGTCAAAACGATACCGTATTAATAAATCAAAGTGCTGATTTTAATGCTTGATATAAAACTCAAGATTGCCATGTGTCCCTTTAACATTAAAATATTTGAAAAAATACAAAGGCCACCGGCAGTAATACTTTGCATTGCATTCTGTTCTCACTGCATTATATGTGTAGTTTTCACGGATAGTGAAAACAAACTAAATTGATTGATCCGTCATTCGGCCCATTGTTCGTATACGGTATAGTACACGGGTCGGCTGAACTATTGTACTATGCATTCTTATGGAAAGTGACACAGATGGGGTAGTTAATACATGTATGCAACTATGCAGATAATGACAGGAATAAAAAGAACAGATAAAAGCAAAATTAGCTTGCCTGGTTTTCTTTTAAAAACGGTTCGTTCGCTTTGCCACTTAGTGTACGTTCCTTGCTTGCCGACATTTTAAATATTTTAAATCTCCGGGATGTAGGTCGATACCGTTATTGTTTGAATTAGGTCACTGCGTATTTAAACCTGCAAAGCAAACGATTACGCTATCTATTTTTGGCATGAACAGTTGTAAATATTTACATTTGATTGGTCGAGTTCAAGTACGTCTGCCACAAAAACTAACACAGACGAAAAAAACATTGATATAAACACTGGTTTAGATTATACTTTAATTTACATTTAAAACAATTTCTTTTCGAAAATCAGTTGCCTTCATTAAGGCAAAATACAAACAGCAATATTTAAAGAATATGATATTTGCCGTAACATGAACATGTTTAAAAATAAAACATTCTGAAACGAGCGTTGCTCCAGATAATCAAATACACCGCAAGTAGCTTAACTTCTGTTATTTAATATTTAATGGCATACTTTAAGCATTCAAACACGAAGTAAACTATATTGGTAGAAGTATAAACTTTCGGAGTCTACTGTATATTTGTAAATTACACACTTCTTTTTATTATGTATTTCTTAAGAGAGAAAAATAAGAGATGAAACGAACGGACACAAGAAAGGTAGAATAAAGTTTACATCTTTTATTACTAATCCTTTATTTAAAGGGGAATTTTTTAAACCCAAATATAGTCTAACAAAATGTGTTGTGTCACAGTGTATGACCGTCACATTTTCCACATTTTCGTTCATTTAAAAATACTCTACTGAAGATTTTTTTTTTTTACTTGATCACCCTAATCCGATACTAAATTTCCCGATTATTTTTTGTATGCAAAGTTACTGACAGCTTGTTTTATAATTTATGTACATTTTAGGTGTAAGTTTATTTATGTGTTTAAAGGGACAGATGTTGATCTTGAAAAATATGTTTGCATTATAGATGGAACCTTTATTTTATTAATATTTAGAATATTGTGCCTATAGAATCCACGACACCCATTGTTGGTCCGCACTGTACTACAATTTATATCAAATGAACAAATAAAATAGTCAATGAACTGGATACAACATTAAGCGTTGTGAAGACAGGATTACCGACTACAGGATTACCGACTTGGAACGCTCAGTATGCAATACGGCCTACTAGTAAAGTCAGTTTTTTTGTGTGTACACAATCGCGCTATTGTCCCGTCTTCAGCGACCACTTAGACAAAACAGAGAAAATAAAAGTGATTTCATCAAAAGGAAATCTCAGACAATAAAGCCAACATCTATATATATTAGCAAACAATACACTTACATGATATCGCGCAAGAAAAGTGAAGCATAGTGACTAACTATACAGGAGTCAACTGTGTTCCGATATTTAAGGTTCATATCCTTTTCTGACGAACTTCCTAGTTAATGTTGTGTCAGGATATTTTTAGAATTAAGATTGTCGTATATTTTCATTTTGATCATTAATATTGATGAAATGCCATCACATTTAATAATTTTTACTTTGCAGTAAGGAGAAATTTAGGAAGAATTATCCGATTTTGCCTTTTTCACTTTTCAGATTTATATATATATATCGATTTTTATAGAAATAAATTTCTCTTTCAATATATCAAGAATATCCCTTTAAAATATGAGTGTTTCGAAAATAGAAGTCCTACATCCTTAATAGGAAATACAACTCTAAACAAGGGTATTTCTATCATGTTTAACTACCGGTTTCGAGTTTCAGTAATCATATATAAGGCAATAATATGCAGAACTAACCCATATTTGATCAATTTTAATTATTTATTTAAATAATATATTAAATTGTTAAGTCTTCGAATTGTTTAAATGATTACTACTTAAATGAAAAAACTGGTCCTATAGAAATCATTACACCCAAACGCAATGGTACCGTTAATCCGCACTGTACTTCAAAGAACAAATTAGCTAATAGTATACAATGAAAAAGACAATACACAACAGGAAGAGTAATGAAGACAATGTTACCTACTTGTAAGGGTCAGCAGGCAATATAGCTTACTGGCAGCTTAAATCCATTTTAAGAGTACAGTATTATCTTGTCTTCAGCGCTCATATTGACAAGACAGTGTAAATAAAAGTATATCCCATCAAAAGAAAATCTCTAACAATAAAGTCCACATCCAGAGAAATTAGGAAACGATACATGTATATGTTATTGTAAAGATATATAAAAACATAATTAAAACCACCGCAGGATGTATCCAGATGTATACTGAACAACCACAGCAGTAACAGCGTATTAATCGATGTTATAAATGGGAGACTACTCGTGTTTCCTTTCATCCTCACCATCCAGTCTACGTTCTACTCTCCCTTTTCCTAGATTCCCCCAACCCCTTCGTCATCGTACGTATTTTTCTTTCTTTAATTAACATTCTTTCTCAAATGTAAACGAACCAAATAAATACCTGTACAACATGTTTTCCTTATAACAACTTTTAATACTATTAAAACAAACGTCAAGGTCATTGCTTAAGTATAACGAACACGCACACTATGCAAGGAAGGAAGTTCATAATAACACATAGCTAAATTTGAAAGCATTGCTGAATACCGCTTAAAACTATAATTAACTGTGATGAGTATATAGCAGGGTCGCAAACACGAAATATGACACAAAGTCTGGCTGCCGGTTAAAACGTTCTGGAATAAAATTATTGGCAGCGTCATTGGAAAGAAAAAAAATGCGATTGTTTTGTTTTGTCTTAAAGTTATTCGTAGTGCTTTTATGGAAGTAACTACAACTATTTTAGTAATGCCGGTTGCCACTATAAGATAATTTACTTGGAAACCCATCACTACTTCCTTGGCTAGTGTACTATTTGAAAGCTCATATACGGTCAAACACCCCCACCCCTAAATTAAAACGGAAATTCGTACCCATCCCATATAATATCTATGAAATCAGTTATGAATAGATTTTATTTTCACATACACACTTTCTAAAGATACGGACATTTCTGCCCATTGGATATGGTGGCTGTGATTCAACGAAAGAAAAGTTCCTATTTTCATATTTTGCCACAAGGGCAGAATATGGATGTTCCTCTCGCCAACTCCACGAGCTCATGGTTAACAACAGTGTTGCAGTTTCAGCAAATTGGCTGAGGCAACACAATAGTCTCTCGCTGAACGAATTGTAGAGTAAAATAGAAACCCCAATGTATAACTATTTATCACTAGACGATATCATTAGACGATGCAAATTAATTATCCGCAAAATTGAATAAAACATTAAAAAAAGAGCTACTTACTGCGTGACATAAATTTGCTCCACGACTGGCTGGGGAAATGTTGGTGAATGGAGTTGTTTCTCCGGTAGACTGACCATGTAAGGAGGAAAGACGATTCTACGTATAAACCAGGATTCTCAGAAATAACTTTATTTGACTAATTTGCAACGACTGCTCTAAATCAAAACTAATTTCCTAGAAAATTGTTCTATTTGTACAACTGACGTGTATTGGTGTTGTTTGAATAAAGAATCATTTGTATAATGTGCACTTGTGTACTTTTTATATTATTTCTGCAAAACAGAGTTTCGTGATGTTGCTGATTAATATATGTCATATGAAGTGCATTTCCCTTTATATGTGGTAGATCGTTCATGTTATGCAGTGCATTTTTAATTATTTGTGGTTAATACATCTTTACATGTGATAGAACAGTATTTAATGCAGTAGTGCGATAGATAAGTCATTGTATATAGTAGATAAACCATTATTTTCGGTCCAGTTATTACTATATGCAGTAGTTTATCTAATATATATGAGGCCCTTTGAACATTAAATGTAGTAGATTTGTATTTATATGCAGTGTTTCAGTTGACTTTATATGTGGTACATATTCTAATATATGTGGTGGATACGTCTTTATATTCGGTGGTTTCAATTGCATTATATTCGATACAAACGGCTTTATACGTGGTGCATTTCTTATGATATGCAGTACTTTTTCTATTACATGCTGTGTTTTCTTCATTATCATGATGAGAACAATCGGAACACTCGTTTTTTAAAGTGTTACGATTTAGACTGCTACACAGCCGTCAATTTAAATTTTGACGACTGTCAGCTCTCACTAATAAAACAGCATATGTGTTTATTCCAATTAAGGGAACGGATAGTGCTTGAAGAACCCAATTACACCAACAATGTTGACACCGGGGTACTGACTTAAGAGAGAACCCGGTATAGTACCATCGTTGGAGACTACCCTGGAAAATGTTGCTCCTAGGGTATCAATTAAACATGTTTCTATTTCCCTGGCTACTCCCGTGCTACGCCATCCCCACCCCTACCCAGGTGGGTGATTTATAAGTGCATAATTGCTTTTGAGTGTACCCATCCAGTTATTACTTCTATCCTACAACTTTTTCACAGATACGAAAATTTTAAAAACTCTAAAAGAGCACAAACATGAAAGGGGTGGGGAAGGCGGTGGGGTGGGGAGGGTTTTATTATTACATATTTCGAAAGTAGAATTTGTGTAATTAACGCTCAGAATAACGTTTCGCGTAAGTGTTTAGTCTAAAAAAAAGTCTCCCCAAATTCGATAGACTGCTTTTAGTTTAGTTTTTTTTGTTTAGTTTTGTTTATTTTTTTTAAACTGGGAGACCATTGTCCCAATATCCTCGAGAAATTACGGGTCTATTCTGCCTCTGAAATATTAATAAATTAGCCCGATATTTTTGGAATTTTATGGAAAACTAAATAAGAAAAGACATTACCTTATACCCATGCCCCCTCGTTTTTATTGTATTTTGGACTTTTTTTTTTGCAATACGCATGGTAGCTACGCTCCTTTCGTTCACGCAGTTCTTGACGATTGTGTCTTTCTTGGGTACTTAGCTACCCTGAGCACGCACTATACAGAGCTTTTGTTTTTAGACATTTGTTGAATATTCTCCAGGGAGAGGAGTGGCGGATGTGGGAGGATCATAACTCGAGGATTAGACATAAATGAACTTCTGCTAGGCGGGAATGGGTTATTCCAGCTAATATACATACTCAACACCCTCACGTACACACGCTACCCCGACTCTAAGAAATGTTGTTTTTACATCCCTGGATTTAAACAATGAAACAAAAATGGAAAAGCCTTTTTTCATTTGAAATCGGTGCTTTTCCCACTCCTAATAAAATCTTCTTTACCCCCATTCTCTTAAAACCACCTCCGTGAATAAAACAACTGGAAAACACACCAGTCACCGTGGGAAATTTCGAAAATACCACTTTATGTGTTCTTTGTGAGCTTTTACAGAATGATGGGTGGGCTCAGCGGTACGGCGGTAAGGTATGGGACACGGGAGGCTTATCTTGTGTGTGGAGTAGTTATTGATGAATGATATTTTGTTTGGTATGGGTGTGATGTTGTAGTTCTTTTTTTTCTTTTTTCTTTTCCTTTCGATAACTTTGTTAAAACATTATTTCTTTGCTTTGTTTAACTTACTAGATATTGATGTAACCATTTTGTTGAACTCTGCCTATTTGGAAAGGACAGTAACTATGTTGTGATAACTCGTGGTCCAATCCATTTGCAAATGTTATTTATTATTGTAATTTTTATATCACATGTATTTATATAAATAACATCAAGCAATAAACTATTATTTAATCTAAATCACACCCCACTTGAAAAACAAAACAAAAAAACACCTGCATTTTGTTTGCGTTTAATATACGAGACATGCGCAGTGAAGCAGTCTAGGGAGAGCCCACTATTTTAAATCTTTTTAAGGAACGTAGATCAGTTTGTCTGTTTGTTTGTTTGTATGGTGGTGTACGTCATTTTCAACACATGTAAGGTTAAATATGACGGTCGATTATTTGTGGTAGAGGCAGACCACCCACTTTTCCTGGGTAGAACCAGTACTGTACAGCTCCCGCCATCCGCAAGAATCGACACTTCCTCACTTACAAGTCGATCTCCCAGTGGGATTCGAACCCGCAGCGGCGAGAGGCGAAGGTTTAGCCTAAAACGCAACGTCGTTAATAACCATTCGATCTCGGAGACGCTGGAACGTAGATCAAACGCTTGGTCATGATCGCAATTGAAATGCGCTTTAGGTGTCACTGCACCTTGATTTATATAGGACGAATGTATGTCAAGAGACAAAAAATGCGCATTTTTCTCCGTAGAAAATGTTAAAACACATATAAATCAAACGATCGAGCGTCCGCCAATATAAAAATACAATAAAACAGGGGGTCATGTATAAGAAAAGGCCAATCTGTTGAATGACGTCACGTTCTATTTTGACACGTCACAGATAGATTTACCCCATTTCTACTTTCGCTTTACTGTCTATGTCAATTATAATTAAATATCTCAAACAAACACTAATAAATGTTTCCAATACATCATTCAGATGAATTATAGGTAATAATAACAAACAGCAATCAAAAGTGTGCATTTTGTATGATTAGTAAGGCAGGGAACGTTGGCACAATTTGACTACACACCACGGAAGCACATGGTGTCCTTAGACTCCTTACGCCTTTACGTATTTTCAGAAATCGGTCTGTGACTGTCGCTTGTCATTCGCAACATTTCGTACAATGGATCCTGAAGAATGACGGGATTGACATTTGTCCGAGCGTTCATCATTGTGTCGCTTTGAATGAAACGGGACATGCGCAGTGAAGCAGTCTATAAAATCGTAACATCTGAAAAAACGAGTGTTCCGATTGATCTCATCATCATAATGAAAAAACATCAGCATATAATAGAAAAAGTAGTGCATATCATAAGAAATGCACCTCGTATAAAGCCGTTTGTATCGAATATAATGCAATTGAAATCACCGAATATAAAGACTTATTCGCCACGTATATTAAAATATTTACCACATATAAAGTCATCAGAAGCACTGCATATAAATACAAACCTACTTCATATAATGTTCAAAGGACCTCATATATTAGATAAACTACTACATATAGTAATAAATGCAATTCTATGAAGAAAAAAAAATAAATAAATAAATGCACTACATATAATGGTAACTGGACCGCATATAATGGTTTATCTACTACATAGAATGACTTATCTATCGCATATAATGATTAATCTACTGCAAATAAATACTTTTCTACCACATATAAAGATTTATTTACCATATATAATTAAAAATGCACTGCGTATCATGAAAGATCTACCACATATAATGGGAAATGCACCGCATATATTAATCGGCAACATCATAAGGCTGTCATGGCGTTCCATAGTTTAGTGCAAGCATACTCTAGAGGTCGAGAGGTAAAAGCAAATTGGAAGACAGATAATTTAAATAGGTACCATATTATGATTTATCTAAGACTGTTTGAATGAATTTTTAGCACATGTAAGTTATATATGACTGTCGATTTTTTTGTGGTAGAAGCAGACCATCCACTTATTCCTGGGTAAAACCAATACTGTATACCTCCCGCCATCAGAAAGAATCGACACTTTCGCACTTACAAGTTCAGCTCCCAGTGAGATTCGAACACGCAGCGGTGAGAGGCGAGAAGGTTTACAACGCAACTTTGTTAACCACTCGACCACAGAGGCGAGGACAGAAATCATATTGGTTAACATACTCAGACTGACATATCATGTTTAACCTACGTTGAATACATTCACTAACTTAAATGAATATGCAAGCACAAATGTTGACCTGTTCCTGTGACTGCCAGAACTATTTCATCGGCCTCCTGGAAACATTATACAGACATAAAACATTTTACACTGGTTTAAATTTTAATAAAATGGAAATAAATAAAGATTACACATTACAAATGGAGATACATCTAGTTCAGTTAATACAAAACGGAAGTGTACCTGCAGCTGCTCCGTAAGACTTTTAACTCGCGTGCATGTTATATGTGTAGGATGTATTTCACAAAAAACTATTTCATTAGCATTTTGCTCTTAATACTCGGAAATGTATTGGCAATAACGTTAATAAGTATAATTCGCCCATCTTCCTTAGAAAGTCGTTTAATTTGAATATTTACATCATCATCGAATAGGAACAGAAAACGTCATGCTCGTAAAGAAATGAAAAAAAAATACGATTTGTATCTACATCATCATTGAATAGGAATAGAAAGCGTCATACTCTTAAAGAAATGAAAAAAATAAACGATTTGTGTAATATCCACGTCATCATCGAATAGGAACAGAAAGAAAGCGTCAGAAATAAAAAACCCGATTAGTATGTTAAATGTGTTCTGCTTTACCTATATTATGGATAGAACGTAAATTCTTTTTTAAAGTTACAATTATTTTCATCCGATGGTCTTAAAGACATGGCGCACATTGTATGTCGTTTTCAGACTCTACTGCATATACGATTCTACCACATATAAAGATGTATTTACCACACATAATAGAGCGTGTTACGACTGAACAGAATACATGGCATGATGCAACGGAACGGTATACACGTAAATTAAACACTGAATATTATGCTATGGGATAATGAATGATTGCCTCCCTTTGACTGTTATATATATACAGGTATTAAGAGAAATTTTAAACATCTAATCAACTATTCACATAAGTAGTTGCAATTTCCATGCAATATCGACGTCTAAAATGTGTATTATATTTAACAACAGCAATGCGCAACATCGATGCATGGTTGTGGCTGACTGCGGTCCTTCAATGTTACTTTTCCTGTTCAATTTTGTTATATCTACTGTTATTACTCTGTCAAATGTTAACTAAAGAAAATCGATTCCTTACATATTGACATAAATATACAAAAATGCGATTAAATGTATCCGGTTTAGACCAAATGACAGTATAAAAGCAGATATAAAAGTCGAACAGGAAATGTAGTATTCAAGAATCACAGTAAACCCGACTTTCATTCATATATACTCAATTTTATTTGTTTTAACTCAAGTCAATTCAGTAAAAAAACACAACAAAATGACTTTGAATATTTTTTACTCAAAATTGCAGGACTCTTTGAACAATTGCAAACATCAATATCGATGAAGATGATCTCGACATTTAAAGTAGCGGTGAACAGATTCACTGCTAGTTGTGGCAATACTACACAGTTTCAGGAGTATTAGGTATTGGGCTTCAAAATAATGAACATGTTATAAGCAAATATGTGAACTGGAACATGTTTTATAGCCCCAGCGGCCTTGCCGTTCCAAGGCGGTTACCCTTTTGTAAATTTTATGTTTGTGATGTCATATTTGCCATTCTATTATTCATCATTGTAAGTGTTGTTTCTTTTGGATGACTGTGGTCCTTGAATACTGCAGTTCATGTTCCACTTCTATATCTGTTATAAACGCATGAATATCAACATTTGGATACATACACTCGTGTGTCATTAGTAAAAAATAAATTAGTAAAAACAACTCAAAAGTCTGATAGTGTAGTAAACTGCCACGTTTCAACATGAACATACTTTCGCTGTCAAACTTCAACTGACATTAATACTTATTGAATAACATAACTATCTACAACATTTAATGTAGCCCTACTCTTATTATCGAATAGATTCCTATGGTTCTTTAACGTGCTCGGAGGATAGACCGATACACGGGACCGCCCGGTTTACGTCCCCATCCGACGGACGAGGCTAAGGAAAAGTGTCTTGTCCAAGAACACACCGACGGAACACAGTGGCACCACGGAGGATTGAACCCGGGGCCTCCGATTACAAATCCGCCGCTCTACCGACTGCGCCACGCCAGCCCCTTCAGCAGCAAACATGAGTGCAACTCATACAGTTATTACGAGACCGAATACTTTCAATTAAAAATAAGTGTGCTTACTTGACATGATAGAAACCAGCTCAGAAACTAATCAACAAACTCACACCCGAAAAAAGAAATATGCTTTTC